>JAQBSW010007944.1:0-37254 GCA_029291075.1 Eudiplozoon nipponicum
TGCGCGGGAGGTGAAAACAATTACTATAATCATAGTTGCGATGTTGATATAAGCACTTGACCCATTAATTATTTACATATGTCAGTATAAACTGAGAATTGTATAGGGTAGAAAAGACAATTCATCCAGTAGACCGGTTTCGTTCTCATTGGCTACTCAACACGTCGTACCGGCTAGAATTTGCCACGGATTGGGCTCGAACCTGGGCACATCTGCTTCGGAATCTGGCGCTATAACAACTGAACCATCCTGCCGCACACTACACACCATTTTTAGTTATATATTAAAAGAAAGTATACAGTTCATTATTGTTACGAAGTCTGAATAATTTAATTACCTTGCAATAAATATTTGGAAGTACTAACATCAATGTTAGCAAGGTGGTGATATTGAAGATACTAACACTGTCGTTAATATCTTAGCGTAATAAGTGATGCAATCAAGTAAATCTGGCAGTAAACAAGATAACCGTTTCTGATGGAATGCGCATTAAAAGAACAGGTTAAAGGACAACCAAAAGGTTTTTTTAATTAAGGGACTGATATTTAAGGGTTAAGGAGGAAAAATATGACAGTACTGCCAGAAAATTGAAACAATCAGATACCCATTTAACTTGGAATAACGGAATTCTGAGAACACATGTAGATAGTTTGTCTTTGAAACCTATTGTGTAACTGTAAAAAACGTTAACTCATGAGCTATACAAGTGGTTTTTCAGTTGCTCTTTCGAATTGCGAGATGACATGTGTTAATGTAGTATTAAAGTCACAAATCAGATTTCAGTGGGAATTGATGACCAAAAGATGCGTTAATTATATATATATATATATATATATATAGTATATATATATATATATATATATATATATATATATATATATATATATATATATGTGTGTGTGTGTGTGTATGCGTGTGTGTGTGTTCTGTTCCTCGTGCAATTTCCTTTCAACTATCAACAATTTGGAGAAATCAATATTTAAGGCTCGGTTTCTACGTAACAATTTTTTTAATAAACGAAATTGTTTTTCTTACAAATGTCATATAAGATAAAATTAGTCAAATCCGAAGTCAAGTGTTTCATATAAGTTATAAATTTAATAAATGGAACCTAATTAAATTTTTCAGGTTGAGAATAACGTAAATTTTTGGTTGTCATCATGAAAATTTAGTTCGACCGGCATTTTTTATAACTTGCTAATACAGTATACTTGGATTAATTTATATTTATAGCTTTATCAGTAAATTGGTTTTATCATGCCACGGATATCACTAAATATATCTCTAAATTTTCTGTAAAGCCAATTCAAAATATGAATTATTCTAAAAAAATAAAGGTGCTAAGCCTATCAAATGTACGACTAAGACTTCTATTTTCAATTATATTCTTTCGCAAACACAAATATTATTAATCGATTTTCCCAGTAGGGCAACATTTCACCGTTGCAATTAATCGCATTGAATATTACACAGGAGAAATAGTATGTTACTAATAGTAGCATATTGTATTATCAGAAAATAGCAAACGCTGAAAATAAATTTTCCTTGACAAAAAAACAAATTTATTTAACTATGTCGACGTCGTATATATAATGCTAATGATTTAATAGAAAATATTTAAATTAGGCTGTTTTAGTAAATATTTCAAATCAATCAAAATTAATATCTCAAGGCAATTTTATTCGGAAAGAGATTTTAATTGAGGCAATATTTTATTATTTTAGACAATTATAAAATATAAAAATGGAAGAAGCCCGTAAAATAATCTAAATAAGATGACTTCTTCATGGAAAGAAATTTTTTTGCCAGTTTATTAATTAAACAATAAACATAACTTAAGTTAGTAGATTGACCTTTTTTCTTTCATAAATTCCCTCCAGAATTAAAATTTTATCTGGATATTGATACTTTATTTAGAAATTTTAAAAGTTTTATCCAAGTGCTGGTCAACAACGTCCTAAAATTGGCTAACGCAAAGCTAGAGTGTATTTCCTATGGCAAGGAATAATTTTGTCGCAATATAATTAAACAATCATTGATTACGCGAATAGCCACACCTATTCTAAAGTAAGCAGCGATCCCATTGCATGTAACCAGTTCGGTAATTTTGGTACGTTATTCGAGAACAGGTTAAATACAATAAGATTGGTGTTTAATTGAAGCTCGAAAACTTGATTTTAAGATTTTATATTTAAAACAAATTGTGTCAAATGAGGAATTTGTTAAATGATATATTATTGATTAAACTTTAATCATAAGCATTAAAATTTTTCTTTACATTACTTTTCTTCAGAGTCATTTCAATTATGCTTCTCCAGTAGAAAATATATGTAGTTTATACATGAAAAACAGTAGATAAATTTGACTTAAATCAAGTCTAGTAAAATTGATTTTAAATTTGTGTGATGTTTCACTTTATTTCTAATCTGATAATTAATTAACAGAGATTTTTTTGTATATCACTTATAATACTGGCATGATGCCTTCATCAAATAAGGAATGTATATCAAACTGCTCAAAAATTTTTATTTCTTGTCTAAAATGTCATTAAGAGTAAATCTTTATGGAAAAATCAATTACAATTTACAATTTTGTGTAGAAAAACTTTTTTGAATGTTGAAATTTCTGTGCATGCACACATTTAACTTAATCAGCTAATGCATTTTAAACGCTAACAAGTCCAACTTCATGAAAATTTTATAGAAATACTGAATCAATAACAAAAAATTAGATTTATTTAATTGTTTCCAAACAAGAAATGCATAGCTTAAATATGTGCTTTATTTTAAAGATACCCCATCATAACCAAATTTTCTTGCTTCATCTTAAATCAAAAGTTGCGAACAAATATATGGCTCAAATCCAGTAATCCCCATTTTGCGAAAAATTACGTTACACGACAGACTTCAAATACTATTACACCAAAATTTACCGCGTAGATTTGGAATCAGTATAGCCTCAATTTATAATCAGAACATAAATCAAAAATGACTGCCGAAAATCATTCCGCACTTTCTACTTATGATAAAAAGATTATAAATTCAACTTTCACCCACAGGAGATTAGGATACATTTAACATATAGATAGCACGCTAATAACATATTCCGCACAAGTCTGGTAGTATTCCAAATTAGATTTTATTCTAACGTATGCACTATAGAAAAGCTGAACTAGTTACTCTTTTTGTGTACGAATACGCTTACTGGAATCGAAACAGTAAATAACTTCATTATTGAAATATTTAAATAACTTTAAACCTCAAACATTATTTAGCAAACTATTCGGCTTATTTAACTTTGTTATCCAGGTGGGAGATATTTCCCGCAGAAAAATGTTCATAACAATTGTATACAAATGGTTTTAGATTTATATATGCACTGCCGTAGTAGTTGATAAAAATATTAACTGTTTGTTATGCATAGGTAAAGTTCTTTTTATTTCTGGCTGACGTCCGAATAAAATTTTACCGAAAAGCATTTCCATGCACCGTCAAAATGATTTATGTATAAACTGTCCTCCTTCGATATAACGGAATTCGAATTAATGGACTTTAATTCCACTTTCAAATAAATAACAACGGTAAAAGGTATGCTTTGTTCGTTTTTTTGATAATTTAGTTTATGTAGTAAAATTTACATTTTGAAAGAATTTGTTTTTATGGCAGTGAATCATAATTAATCTTGCAAAAAAACTTAATTGCAGTGTATCTACTAAACTATTGATTTCGAAATTAGTGGCTATGTTAAGAATAGAAGCGAGGACACTTATAAATTTGTTTTCAACATTTTGGAATCGGCATATTCTTCGTCGGCTAATGGTTGTGTCGATAGGCTCTCGTCTTTTTTGGGATAAATTTAAATTCGTAATGCAAATATTTGCGTAGTCTACTGGATTTAGTAATGTTTATTCGTGATTTGTATAATACATTGTCTAGAAGAATCAACGTTGTTGATGTCGTTCAAAGACATGTAAAATTTTTAAAAATTATTAAACAATATTTAATGAAAATTAGCTACGCGACAATATTTTTATGGTATCTAATATTTTGACGTTTCACTGCCAATACTACCCAAAAGTACAGTTGTTTGCCGTAAAATTGGGTTTACCTCAATCTCGCAAAATTGATTTATATAACTTTTATAACTACCCTTGCAATTAAAGAAGATAAATTGAACAACGTTTATTTTTGTGGCAATATCTGCAAAAAAATACTTTCCTGACTCCATTTTAATTGTACAATCGACAGTTCGTATCAGATACAATGATTATGAGACTACTAGGAATGAGAGTCAATATGTTCTGTGCGTAGTCCTGAATTTGTCATCTTGCTCTGACGACTACCACGGCAACTCATCTGCGTGATTGAATAAATAAATTCAGATTTCGTATTTCAAAAAATACGAAAACTTGATTTAAAGTATTTCTATCATCCCCGAAACAGCCATTAATTTTTTCAATTGTATAACATTCAAGCTTAAGCCACTACCTTCAAAAAGTTTATATTCCTGATTTCACATAATTTTTGTAGCCAAAATATCCTGTCAAGTACAATATACCTGACATTACAACGGGCGTGAGCCGATGTTTTTAATATGCTTACCATATATATGCATGTTGTTCGATCCATGTAAGTTTGTTTACTGCTGTTCTCTGATGACGAGTATTGGTTGTAAAACGTGTCTCGACATGCAATTGGCGATAGATTGGTTTTGTTTTGTGACTGGATTATTGAAATGGACTGTTTATGATCTCATGTACGTATACTTGCATTAAAGCGTTGTTCCTATCGCCCAAGCATTCGACGATATTTAAATTGTAAAATTAGCATACTTGTTTTAAATTTAACATAACATCGTGTTTGTAAATGCATTGAAGCTGTTAAGCGTCTATTAACACTGGGATACAATTTCTGTAAAACTGCTTGTTGTGAGATCTGTCAATCTCTGTTTGCATACGCTATGTATGCATTACTTTTCAGTTCTTGTTAGTCAGTTTTAAATCGTACTCTTCTAATTATCATAGCATTTTGCAACGTGCCAGTGTTTGTGACAGAAGAAAGTTTCTCCATGTAAAATTAATTTAGGTTACATTTAACACGATCCGTCAACCTATAATAAATTACTGTTATATTTCGCACAAATGTGATAATATCTGCAAAAATGAATGTCTGTGACTTATGCAGCACAAAATTCTAAGCAAATTGGATGTATGCTGAGTTATTCGTGATTTTTCTCATATCATGAACGAATTATGTTTACATTCTAGTTTTTGAATCTCCCTTCGTGCTCTGTTGATGTTTACAGAAGCTCGTAACGCATTAATGCGTGTAAAAGGCGATGGTTCTTCTTTGTTGTGCGACTGTACAATCAAAATAGAACTAACGGTTATTACCGAAATAAGCTTTAAAAGAAAAATGTTTTGCGACAGGGAATAGATTATTTACCTGATTTTCGGATTGCGTACCGAATTGCTTGAATCCACTGTCGTCATCATTTCGCCATATATTTCGATATCCTGGTACGGATATATTTTTCAATGGAAAGCACATCACCCACGAAGTTGACAAACTATATGCTAAGTGGAAATATTATTATAAACTGCCCTATTTATACTTGTTATTAGATCTCTTAATCATAACTTTTTTAAATAAAAATGCTGGGAAAGTGTATGCCAAATTGGTTTTTGTTTGTCTGCATATGTACACACTTCGCAAATGAGGTTCCAGTAATTTAATGACAATTACTGACAGCTCACTAGATAAGCGTACGTCATGCCTGTGTGATTGTGTTCTCGTTTGTTTTGGATTGAGGAGTAATCAATTACTGCACGTGTACACTCATGCAAGTGAAATTACAGCGGTTTCGCATCATCTGACTATTCACTGGATATGCGTAGGTCAAGTCTGTGTGTTTGTGTGTATGTGCGTAAGTGTTTACTTATGACGGAGAAGTAATCAGTTACATGTAATTAAAGGCACGTGTAACAGTCATTCAAGTGAAACTAAAATGATAACTTTCATTTCCTAAATGCACACATTAGACCTATTTTTACGCGTAATTTCCTGAGGTAATGACGAGTAGCATTCCGGTGAAGAGGGGTAAGATACTATAAATATAGTAATTAATTATGAGTTAGCAAAATTAAATCAGAAACGGATAAAGTGTTTTAATATGGTCGAAAGTTAAATTAAAAGTTTTATGAAAGAAATGAAAAAATTGCCTGATATTGAAAGATACCAGTAATAGTGCAAAGAAAATTTTCCTTTTTTAGAAAAAACAAACCTTCCCATCATGTATAGATAAATGTTTGTTAAAGGCGCTACACTGACAACAGAATGTAAGATAATAGATAAAATAAGATAACAAGTAATCAGGGATGAATTTATAAGACAATCAGATAATAAATTAGGAGATATTGAATTACTCACCCTCCACCTCTATAAGTTTATATCCATCCAGTGCTCTTAATCTTTTACTTGAGCGAGTTTCTGATTCAAATTCGTGCAATCTTTGTTTCCTATTTTCTTATTTTCTTTTTTGATAGGCAAATGACAAAAGGAAAAAATACCAACATTGTACGAATCGTTGCATTTTAAAAGTATTTCGCTTTTTTGTATACTCATTCAATTTGGTATTTTTAAGATTAGATCATGACTGCTTTAAATGGTTCTATTTACTCGTCGATATTTAAAAAAATATTTTATATCTGTTAGCCATGTTATGAACATAAATATAAGCTCTTTTGACGGCAGGTTTTGCCTTACTTATGTCATGTTAAATCAACATTGTGGCTCCAAATATGACACATTTTTAAACATATAATACATGGAATTTAAGCTTTTTAAAAGTTTTATAGCATAATTTGTTAAGACCCTAAAATAAGTTGTCGCGAATTTAAAATTTTGTTGACTACTTAGCTTTAATTAATCATTAAAAAATTTTGAGCAAATATTGAATTACTAATTTAAAAAGTGATTTAATTAAATAATTATGCTCGTTTTAGTTTTCAAAGTGTAACAATTTGAAGATGCATTGTGTGAAAAAGAGACCAGATTGTTGTGAGAACTGCGTTTTATGAAACTGCGTATTTAGGAACAGATGCATAATATTCTCACTTACCTTGCTTGTGAGAAGTACAGAGCGGCATATTGCCATATAAACAGGTTTTTACGTATACAAAACATTTTTTATTGAAAAATTATTTTTCATACTTTTACTTCTCCTCAGAACGCCGTTCAAAAGGTGGCAGCATGATGTTTTCTCACGGCGGATGTTTTGAAGATTTTGACGGTTTCAACAGTGGATGCTACTTTGATTCTAATAGCATGGAAGCGCCGGTTGCATTCTTTGAGCCATACCAATTTCACAGCTGCTACTTTTGGTGATTTTTGCAGAACGCGGAAACAAAATAAGTTATAAACTCTTCCTTCATCCATTCGTATTTCATACTACTTTTCAGAAAGAAGCCCAATAGCCATGCTTTTGTTTCAAATGCTTTTCTTGCCTATCAGACTTAAAGAGCTAATTGAATTATCTTGAAATACTGAATTCAGTGTAAAATGCAACCTGATTATTTTGTTTCGTTTCTTCAGTGTGGATTTGAAGATAATAACAGTGACGCGTCATGTAACTTGATACCCCTTAAAGGTTTTCATTTCACTTAAATTCTGTTTTTAATAGGAAGCTGAGATAACGAGACAGATAGGTTTCTAAGACAAATTAAATGCTTTGTTAAATCAAGTTTCATCAAAGAAATTATAATTTTTTTCTATAAATCTCACTATTCCTTTCGGCATAAACGCAAGCATATTCTGAATTTGTCTAGTAACCATTTTAAACGAAACAATTTAATCAATAATTAAAGTGATGCCTACTAATTTGCAAGCATAAATTAGTCTGTTTAATATTTTATAATTATTTTATATTTAGATTTTAAAATGTGCCCATGTATTTATGTAATACAAACTTCTACACCAGCTTAATAAAGATATTAAAATAAAAACGTCAAGGATTTTCCTTTTAGTGAAATTGAGTATACATTATGCAGAAACAACGAAACTCTATATATAAAACTAAACGTTCTAATATAAATACTTTTGTGATTTGTTGTTACACTAAAATTATATTTTGACCATTTACAGTATAACGTAATTCTGTAACCACTTTAAAGCCTATATTATTCTCCGTTTATTAAATACCATTTATATGGAACTTAATGAAGACATGAACTTATGCCAGATATAACGAAAACGGCGGAATTTTTGAGAATAACCCGCAGAAAAATGCTAGACAAAGCTGGCTTTCGTGTTACAATCCCCACTCCATTTGCTGTAGTTTGGCTAAATACTAAAGTTTATGTTATCTTTTAACGCAAAAATAAACTGTTTGTGCATTTTAATTTGATACTGAACATCTTTTGAAAATGACACGAAAGCTAAAATAGATATATATAAAAGCTAATTTAAATTATGGATTAATTTTGATAATATATTACATATTTAATTACTGGATAAAATGTCAGAAGTCATCTGTTACAAAAACTTACCATCTCTTTGAAAGCAATCTACATCAAAATGCGATTTTTATAGATTTAGGTGTTACGCATTCACATCAACCTGATTGACTAATGCAATCACATTTAGTAAAAGCGCATAATTACTAAGAGATCATAATTTCGACTAATAAAATCCTTAATAATCATTTGAATCCGTTTGCACGAAAAATATGTCTTTAAATAATACGGTAAAAACGTTTTTCCCTTGTTCTGTACTCCAATGCATGATACTTGTTCCAACAAGGATCTGCTTCTTGTTATTGTTTCTTTTAATTGATTAAAAGGTTCCAGTATTATCTCAATATAGCAGACGCCGATAAATACGCGTTATCAATAACTAATTTAAAAAAAAATACCTCATAGATAACGCACTTTCATCTTGGGAACGAAAATTCTATTTCTCTATATGGAATAGCTTTTAAGGCAACGGTTATCTTATGGTAGACATAAGAATTTGCTTCGCATGTAACAGATAGTTAAAATATTTTTAATATTTCATTAAAAAATTTACCAATTCGCAACGTAAGAGTACTTGAATCAGATAGTTTTTCTCGAGGTTAGTGAAAAAATATCTTCCGTGGACATGTTTGTTAACACGATATTATTATTTTCGCAACATGCCATAACACAATGATACTTTCCAGTAGATTTTAAATTCGTAATTGAATAATTTAACTATTTCAATTTCTTATTAGCGTCTTGAAACTTTAAGATTGCAGTAAATAATTTGTTAATATAAGTCTACTTTAGAGTATTTGGCTTAATGTAATTTTATTTAAATTCAGCTGAAATGAGACCATAGTATAAAGCATAGTGAATTAAAAATCTAAAAACAATTAGATACATATATAGACAATACAATTTAACAATAATTGATTGCGCGGGTGGTAGTAACAATTCTTTAAATCAAGTTTGCGAGCTTCAAGTAAACACCAATCCTATTGTATTTAACCAGTCGTTGAACAACATAACGGAACTACCGCCAGCCGCAACGCACTGATGCATTTCGACCTTCCATGATCATCATCAGAGTAAGACGGCAAACTGACTATCGAGGATCAAACCGCATTGAATATATATGGAAATCAAAGTTAGATATGCGGCTCTCACCTCTCACTGGGATTGGTGTTTACTTCAAGCTCGTAAACTTGATTTAAAGAATTAGATGCATAAACAAATATAAAATTCTATGGTTGTAAAATGAAGCAAGTGGGTTTTATTCATTGATAACCGTTGACACACTCGAAAAAAGACAAAAATAAAAGAATCCATTTTAGACTAATATATTCTATGCTGAAATCCGCAGTTTAATTATGACTACCAATCTCGACATGGCTTGATATTCCATAGAGTGTGGTGGAATGAAAATATTTAATCCTAAATCAATATTGAAAATTAACGCTGCAATATTATTTTGTGTACAAGAATGGCTTACATATACTTATAACAATAATATTTAAAAGCTAACTTTAAGAGTAATTTTTTCCCATAGTTGATTATGAACTCCATACTAAATTTGGTTAAATTATTAGCAATAAAAAAATATCGGTCAATAATAATTTTCCAAATAGAATTTTAGCATAACATTCAAAGACAAATTAATGGTTTGCATAGACGTTAATTCAATATTATTTTTTAAATCGCAAAATATATTAGTTAATGTTGATTACGCAAAAAACAATGATCTTAATCATACAAAGATCTAGATAATTAGGAAAGAAGGAATTAGGAAAATTTCAATTGAAGTAATCAGGATGGAGGAATTATTTTATTAAATACATCAAGCAGGTTGATTCGTATTAGTTAATTATCCGTTGTCCTCTGATAATAGCAGAAATATTCGAAAGGTGCAAATTTATGTAAATATGGATAATTTGTTAGTGCTTTTCAGAAAGTGAGATCAAAACAAGGTATAAATGTACTCAAGGCTTAAAACCTGATTAAACACATTTTACAACCAGCAGTGAAATCAGTGATTGCTAAAATAAAAATGAATTACAAATTTTGATTAAATTGTGTTACTGCAATTAAATTCATGTTTAAATGTTAGATCATTTGATGTAATAACAAAGTAGTCAAACCTAGTTTATATGAATAACGTAGAAATACATAGAAAAATTCCGTAAATTCATTTGCATATTACGATAATATGCAACTGGAATAGATGTAACACATAATTTAAGAATAGACAATCAATTCTTAGTTTTATTAAAGGGTTTTACGATAACAAAACAATAATATCGTTCAGAATATTTTATCAAGGTTTCCTGGTCATAAAATCTTTTTTCAATGTCTGAGTTTATTCCATTAATTGTAATCTCTTGCTACTGTTTCTATACAAAATTCCGTTTTATCAAATATTTTTTAAGGTCGCAACACGTTTAAATTAGTTTGATGATCAACACATCGTGATAAAGACAGCTTTTCACGAATATAACAATCTGCTTATTTGCTCCTACCCGAAAAGTTGCGAAATAATGTTTATTATCCAGTTGCTTTATTAATATTGATCACGCTATTATCCATTTCTTTCACTGGGCAATGGCGAGTCCTGAGCAACAACAAAATGTGCTTTAATCCGATGAACATGCTGTGAACGACCTAGATTTTTTAAGTAAATGTCAGATAGAAAGCAATCCTAATTTGAAAGCAGAAATTTCAACGAGAAGAACATTTATTTGCTTAATTTCGTCAAATCAAAATTTATAAAACTGCAAAAGAATACATAAGAATTTAAGTTTTTTCTATGTTTCTCTTCATTTCCTACGGTAGAATAAAGAATTATTGTGATTGACTTTCAAAGATTTTTTCGTGAAAACGAACTTTTATACTAAAAACCAAGTTTGGTTCTTTGTCCTGTTTCAAAATACTTACGGATTTTTTAAGTATTAAAGCTTATCTACAAAATGATGATTCGTGTTTTTAGACGCTCACTTAACGAATTTTCGGGAAGATATGTAACAAAGCCAAAGTTTCTAATGCGAAATAATTATTAGCATTCCATATTCTTTGTTCGTGACTGGGGTTGTTGTAAGTACTAGGAAAAATGTACACAATTTAACACACATAAAGCAAATGTGAGGTGTGAAAAATATTAAAATAAAAAATTCCTCTTCCATCTGAGCAGGAGTTAAATATAACCAACAGAGATATCTGCTTGGATACCAGTGTACAATCATCCATTTTAGCACAATTGACGTCAAGCATATTGAATATGAGAACAATGATTAACAAAATTTCAGTTGAAAGGAGTAAAAAAATATGTTTAGTTATACATTAGTAAAGACGTACATTGCATCATTATTTTACCTAAATTGTTATTAAATCAATGCGACGAATATTCATTTAGGAACTGAATAATTCCATTTAACATTTAAATATTCTCCATGAAATCCTGATTCGAAATTGACAATCTCGTATATATTCGTGTGCGTGCTTTTAAAACTTGAATGGATAAACATTTGCGTAAAAATAAAGTGATGCCAGTCCAATAAGCACAGTTAGTACTTATGGGCTATTTTCAGTAAAGGCATGCTTCAAGCTGAAAATCGCAATTTTCATCGTTCAAGTAATGCACAACAGAGAATTTGCGCAATTCGCTAGTCGTACGGGTAATAATAAAATATAAAAGACGAATTCCTTAGGCGACGTATATTAGATTACGATATTATATATATATATATATATATATATATATATATATATATATATATATAACTATATATACTATATCATATTTACAACAATACATTAAAGACAGTTTTCTTCGGAAACACAAAATATTTTTATCCGATATGAATTTAGAACTACATTAAAAATTACGCAGCAGTGCTTTTGCTATATTATTCAGAGAAATAAAAATAATAAAACAAAACAGTAACGTATCAATAGAAAATCTTTCCAAATAGAAAAGTAAACACACAGAAACACACACGCATATATATATATATATATATATATATATATATATATATATATATATATATATTAGTCCAAAGTATTGAAAAAAGAAGCAAATCTAAACGCAATTTAACACGGGGCATCGAAAGCACCATGGTAATGCCAGTACAATACAAATTGTTTTCTCTTAAACTTGTCTGGAAAAAGTCGATTTGTTGAAATATCATCGATATAGGGAAGCATACCAAGACACTTAGATGTAATTAAAATTGAAAAGCGCTTTATGACATATCGCTAATTTACACGACAATGCACGTTTTATTATAGATGTATGTGCAACACGAATCTTATCCTGAAACAACCAGTTTTATTTGTGCTCCGACAAGCTGGAATAAAATCCTCTACTGCGTCTGCCCGAATATGATTTTCCACAGGAACAATTCCAATTAAATATAACGTTCGATACAAACAGCTGTTGAATCTTATTTTTCACACTAGGCAGATGAAGTTTGGCGTGAGTGCTTTTATAACTAAGTCAGCTGCAAAATATTTAAATGCCAAAGCGGAACGCAATCTACCGCTTAGGCACTTCCGTGCTTCTTCACCTTCAAATTTTGAGTGAATATACACAAGTTTCGTTTATACCTATCTATAAAATGCAGTGGAGAACCATTAATGATATGAGTGTTAAGCACGCAATCCAACTCAGTCTACAAACCGTCTGGCGAACAAATGCATAATGTCCTATTCAGCAGTGCCGTTACTAAGTTTTTATTCTGTTTCAATGGGCAGTAGCTGTTGAAATGAAAATATAGCGCTGTTCATGTTTTCATATGGAAAATTGATCTGCGCCGTACGCCAACAGAGCAACACATCAAACGTTGGCTTATTTGTCATTAATACAGAAGAACTCCGCTGCAAGTTACGATTGTCTGCCTTTGGTATTGCATACATTCTCGGCTTCTGTGCACCAACCAGCCGCAGTCGTTTGAGTTCAGCATGATTGATCCCTCCGTTTTTTTGAAGTTACAATAACTCAGTTGAAAAAAATTCTCGTTTTTCTCCGTTGTATTACCCTTAAAATCAAACGATTGAATTTAGAATCGTAGTCATCACTACTCATGACAATAAAGCAAAGACCCTTTGTCCGGTAAAAGAATACCACGATCACGGACCTTAGCCAATACTCGTAACGCACCCATATGCGCTTTAATCAACGGAGATTTTATTGACTGTGACCTAGTATGATATAGGTGGAAAATGTTGAAGGACAACGTTGCAAAACTACAATTTTCGCGTTTTTTTGTCAAGAAATGCAAAAAATTTCGGCTTATTAGATAACAGAGAAACGAAATCGATTGTGAGTTTCTAGTTCACAAATGTCTCACGCAAAAATAAGTCACACCCAAACACAATTGGAAAAATCTGTCTGATGCTTTGAATGAATTTCGTCTTTCTGCAAATATCACGTTTTCAAATTTTTGTCATAGTATGCTTTATAAAACTAGAAAAGCAACAATTTAAAAGCTAAAGCATATTCTTCTTAATGTACGCCTGATTCGAGAAAGTCTTTGATTAATTTATCAGAGAAGAAACTGACTTCTTTAGAAATTAATTCTCTCGCTTTAGGAAAAGGATTTACATTCCAGTCAGACAAAATTTTATAGTAACGGAAACAGAGTTCGAATCGCTAATTAATTAGGTGTCTAATTTAATGACAAATAAGCAAATAGTGAAACTTGTCTATATTTGCCACCAATATCATATCTGGCTACAGTTAATGAGATCCCCGTTGAGTAAAGCGCACATTGCTTCGTTGCGAGAATTTACCAAGGGCTGTGATCGTGCTAGTTTTTCACCGGACATAGGGTCTGGCTTGATTGTCAGGACTCGTGAGTATTACATTTCGCAAGGTAATTGATCGATTTATGGTCAATAATTTAAAATTGATTTTAACGGTGATGCAACAGATAAAGCCGAAAATGTCATTCCAACGGAGTTATTGTAGCTTCCGCAGGACGGACGGATCACAATATCTGAGCACAGTTGACTGAGGCCAGTTAGAACATAAATAACAAGAATTTATGTAGAACCAAAGACACACAAACATAGCAATCCACTGGGGCCAATTTTACCAATTTAAAATACGTCAACAGAAGAATAGGTGAAATTGTTTGCCAACTTATAAATACCTATGAGGGAACACCTATATGTGTACAATTAGATAGATTGCTTTGAATTCGTTTCAAATGTAGACGAATTAGACATTAAAAATCATCGGATTGGTACATTTGATATAGGGTCGATATTTACTTATGTTCCTTTAAATTAAACCAGTGGGTTTGTATGAAATCAGGTCCTGGATTAATTCCAAAATTAGATTCAGTGAAAGGCTGGTGGAGAGATCAATTGGTTTAAGCTGTTTGGATATTTAATTCATATTTATTGGCCAAATATACAATCAGAAAGATGTTCTAGCAAGAGGCTCCCCTACGGTCGCCACCATGGCAGATATGTTACGTGTATTATTATAATTAAAATTGCGATCTTGATATAAGCACCTTACCCATTAATTAATAACATATATCAGTATAAACAGATTTGTATAGTGTAAAAAAGGCAATTCATCCAGTAGACCGATTTCGTACCTATTTTGAACTCATCTAGTACTGGCCAGAATTTGTCGCGGACAGGGCTCGAACTTGGGTACGTCTGCTTCGGAATCTGGTTCTCTAAACATAAAGCCACACTGCCGCACATTTCACTGCACACAATTTTCACTTATATACTAACTAGTGTAACTTGTTTAGTCTATTTTACATTTAGATGGAGCTCATATGGCATCCATTTGGACCCAAAGTTCCAACTAAATATACCCAATCTGTCATTAATGAACAGACAACACACTACATGGGGAAGTGTATTGAATGAACATTTATGTAATTAAACGAACATTAATTGCGCGGGTGGTGATAACATTAACCTATTTCACTCCTTAATGATGTGTTCTCTAGATGCCCTAGAAAAATCTCAGCTAACACTGGAGATAAGAGGCTCTCCATTGCCACACAATCCGTCTGTATATAAATGTTTCAATTAAAATTAAACCGTACGTCTTTTATGCAAAATGAGCGAATTGGCAACCAAATAATTGCCTAGTAGTTCGCGTAATGGTTCAAGTATACTATTTAACCAATGTTTGAAATGGAGAATTGACCATTGATAAATTTGACCTCATAGTACAATCTTTTTTGTGTTTTTTTTGGTAATCCGTACTTTGGTGTTGTAGGTAGTCAACTAGAGAACCATGAATTTTATTAAGGCTCGCACTCCAAAAGAATATATATATATATATATATATATATATATATATATATATTGATTCATAAAATAATTATTTTCTTTTAAAGGTCGTTCCTCTAAATTTTACAATGAATGATTCTAACTTAATACACAATATTGTGCAATAGATAACTTTAATTCTGCAATCTTATTTATTAAATTGTACATGTAATTTTAAAAATTTAACTGTAAGATGTTAAATGTTATTTCTCTTAGGCGCGCGCTCAAACATTTTATTCATATTCTCTCGTTTAGCATATCATTTCATTTTTCTAATGCATGAATTCTTTATTCTAAATTTTGAAATTAAAACTCATTTTGAATTGCACAGAAGCTCTTTCTTTTCGCATAATATTGTTGTATAATGTATAAATAAAAACTATGTATTTCTTTGGTTTTCACTTGATAGAAAAGTCAGTGTATGGTTTTGCAGTAGAAGCAGTTATTCAGAAGTAGCTGTAATTCTCAATTTTGATCTATAGCCTACCTTGAACTACATTGTGTTCGTAAAATGTAGTGGCTCGGCAAAAACAGAGTTGGTAAATTGTACCGACAACCAGTCTTAATATCAGGTAGAGACATTACGACCATAGTGCTGGTACGCTTTACAGGCTCGGTATATATATTACATAGAGTGAGTTGGCTTGAAGTCGCATTTTTGAAGACTTCATATGTAGTTAGCTTTATTACTGCAGGTTTACTCATTCGTATAGCAGATTTTGCCGTTCAATTGTCCCATAATCCTCACCAAAATATATACTAAGTATAGGGCGTAATACCGACTCCTACTGACGAGTTGCCCAGCAAACCACTGATATAATCTATGTCATTTGTGTACTTTAATTCACTTACTTTGATTTGGGATTCTAATTAAGTTAGCTTCTAATGTTCGATGACCGCACAAGTTTAGTGTAAGTAGCTAAGACGTTTGATATTAATTAAAAGTAGAAAATAAACAATTATTCATTTCTTGTAACTTTTTCGTTTTGACCACCTTCTATTTTTCTTGTTTTAATTAAGTGAGCTCTGTTGAATAATAAAATGAAATTTGGTCGCGCAGGCGGTGATAACAATAATTTAAATTAAGGGTGCGATCTTGATATAAGAACCAATTCCGTCATATACATATATTCAGTATAAACTAGGCATTGTATAATGTTAAAAAAGCAATTCATCCACTAGACCGGTTTTGTCTTATTTTCGGAACTCTTCGCGTACTTTCTGCGGCTCATCGGTACATGATGTGAAGTGTTCCTGATAAGAAAGAATCCAGTCTACTGGATGAATGGACTTTTCCACATTATACAATGCCTATTTGATAATGACAAATTAAGCCATATAATTGGTAGGTTTTAACATGAAGGTCGCAATCTTTATTTAAATCACCTATGTTGAGTTTGTATAAATTTTAACACGTGGTACTCCAATGTCATTGAAATTTGGTGGCACAGAATTGTATAGCAATTTGACGGGATCGATATTTTAACAAAATATCTTATTTTTGACAACTTGCTTGACATATATCATGGAAATTAAATATTCAATAAGAACACGACCTTTTTATTAATGATCTTTCATGAATTGTAATTCCTATGCATAAAAATGGCCAAATCTTGGCTATAGAAATTATACTGCAATAGGCCGTTTCATATTCTGCCGCAAGTCAGCCAACTTAACAACATTTAACCTGCAAGAACAAATATAATTGCCATAAAACATCAACCTTAATACTAAATTTCCTCACACTAACCTCATTGAGGAAGTTATGAACAATTTAACTTATGCTCATATTCGTTAACTGAGTCTGAATCACGACCAAATTGCATTTCAAATGACCCAAACTCTGCAGAATAAAAATAGGTTATATCGATAAATAAATTTTCTTTGTTTAAACATTGACACGTGTTTTGCGTGAAAAAGCACTTTTTTAGTCCGACCACGAAGAAAATAATATTTTTATCGATTTTCATCACCAATTAAGGTGATAATATTTTGGCATAAATATTATCTTTTGAAGCAGAGTAAATGGTGCACATTGCACATTTCTTACAACATAGTGATAAAAGCTATCAATTTACTCCAGAATTAGCTGACAAATTTAATTTTCAAATGTGCTGAAGCTCAATTTTATTCACGGTTTCACTCGATGCACTTATTCGCAACGTTTAACAATGTGCGATCTTCGTCGACTAATAATATATTAAACGAACATTTTTTGCACTAGCGGTGATTATAATTACTTTAATGAAGTTTGCAATCTTGATATGAACATCTGACTCATTATGTACACACTTTTCGCACTATAAACTAAGAATTTTATATTGTGGAAAAGGCTACTCATCCAATAAACCGGTTTCGTCTTCAGAGGTAACTCATCACGTACTGCCCAGTATTTTACGCGGTCAGGTCTCGAACATGAGCAAGTCTGGTTCGGAATCTGGTTCTCTAATCACAGAGCTACCCTGCCGCACCAATGTGTTAAATATTTTTTTACTTTCATAAAAATGAAAATTTTTTAGTTGCACTGTTAGAGTTTAGCCTCTCAACGAATTAAGTGAACTAATATCTGCTCGTAAGAATAGTTTTTAGCTTTTAAATTGCACTCTTCAAATCAGATGCAAACTCATTGTAACAGCAATGTCCGGAATAGTTTATTTATCAAAATTTCACTAATACTAATTTACTAGCCTTAAAAAAGCTTTGTTTGCGCGGCTGGTGGTAGAAATTTATGAAATCAAGTTTGCCAGCTTCAAGAAAACACCAATCATATTGTATTTAACCAGTCTTTAAACAACATAGCGAAACTACCGTCAGTCACACGTACTGATGCGTTTGGACCTTCCATAATCAGCATAGGGGCACGACGGCTAACTGATTAGAGATGATAAATCGCAATGCATAAATATATGGAAAGCAGAATTAGACATGAGGCTCTCAAGTTTAGTAGTCTGGAATACATGTTACTTGTATGTTTAATGTCAGCAGCACAATTTCTATGTAGTCACGAACTTCATCTTTTGGCAGCTTACGACACATAAGTATATGTAACACATTTAAACAATCATTGATTTCGGGAGTGTTGGTTACAATTCTTTAAATCAAGTTTGAAGTAATCACCTATCCCATTGTATTTAACCAATCGCCAAACAAAATAGCAAAACTAAAGTCAATCAAGTTTTTGAGCTTGTAATAAACACCAATCCAATATTATTTTACCAGACGTTGAACAACATCGAAAAACTACCGTAAATTATTACGTGTCCCTGATGGTAGGATTACTTTAATAGCATTTCGACCTAGAAAAGTCTGCTTAAAATACCACTTTAGAGCATGCCCATGTCTCTTTTGAAACTTTCTAGCCGTTACTCGCATGGCTTGGTGTCAAACGACAGAAGTATTCGATCGTAATTAAATCTAAAAGAAGGTAGAAAGCATAACAAGTCATCTGGTTAACAAAGCTTCTTCGGGTTTTTTTGTAAGCATAAATCACGACAGCTTATTTTGTTGATGATGTAAACAATAGATTCTAACCACACAAAAGTGGTTAATGTTACCTGTCAATTCCGATTTGCAGTAAAATAAACAAGTTGTTCTGGGCTCAATCCAGTCTTTGTCATCCTAAAAATTATTTATACATTTGCACAACAAATTATTGAATTTGCCTATAAGTTTTCTCATACAAACTGCAATGCTCATTCTATAACCATTATGTAACTACAAGGATATTTATCGACTAGGCAGAATTAAGTGCCCAAAGGAACTTTTAACAGGGCTTTAAATGAACATATAAGTTTTAAGTGTTAAAAAACAATTAAATAACTTATTCAATTTACATGTGTTGCGGTCGTTAGACGTTAGATAATGTATACTTGAAGTAGTTATGAAACTAAGAATTAATTACAATGCTAGTGTTTCCAGGCATAGAGAACGTGGTGTATGATTCTGAATCCAATAGTCTTATGCTAGATTCATGTATCAAATAGTGTTGCATATTTCTGAGGAAGGAAACAATAAAAGCAAAGTCGTATGAGTGAATGAATTGCATTTGCCATATTATACCGTGTTTCGATTATACCAACAAAATGACAATCAATTATTGTTTAAAATGACAAGGGTTCAATTGACTAAGCGGCGCTGAACAATTGAAACCGAACGAAGTAGAGCAATGATAGAATAACTAAAAAAGAAACAATATGCTATGAGTTATTTGAAATTTATTCGAGAAATACTATCAAATAATAGAAAAATAAATAGTTAAACTTCTGCTTCATAAATTTACGTCTTCTTGAAATTGAGAGTAAAAACAAAGGGAACATCAATCTGTGTACATAACTTATTGCCTAAATATGTTCAGCACCTACATCGGAATGAATAACATAACCAGTCAGTTTTTACAAATTTTAACTAAGCTTAATTCATAAAATAATTCAGCAACTAGTGGGTTCATACTTATAGACAAAATCATTAGCAGTGGCATGGAATTCTAGTTGAGCTCGTAAAAATATCACAAGTTTTATAACACAAACTTGTTTATGCCTAAGCCACCAAAACGTTATCGATGGCGCATTTTAAATAAATTAACTAACTTGAATTCATCGACTAAGCCACCTATGCATTAAGGTTAAATATCGTTTCTGATAGACGATAGAGTGTAAATTTTTATTTATTTATTTTTGATATACCATTCAAAACTTCTAATATATTAAAGATCAGTTACTGTTTTATGGCTACCATTTATTCTACATTCGTGATAGGTAAATCAAAACAAACTAAATTTGGAAACAAATTCAAGACTATCCTTCTAAAACATCTGAATTTGATTTTACTACGAAAATATCTCCGTAGCTGGTAGGTTGTTACCCTCTTAAATTCGCTTCATCTATCTATCTTCAAATTGTTCCCCAAACAAGGTGGTGTCACTCCCATAATATAACGTTTTGCTATATCTCAGTTGCAAGAGAAGGCTCTGATTAATCGTGCGCTCATAAATTTACTAACAACCGTTGTCCAAAATTAAAAAGTTAAGCTGGAAAATATCATTTAAAATTTTTTAAATAATTGACTTCTCCTAACTGAAAACTGTGATAATTAATAATATAATTAAACAATTCTTAATTGCGTGGGCGGTGATAACTATGACTTTAAATCAAGGTGGTGAGTTTAATATAAGCATCAATAAATTTATGTTTACATTTTCAATATTAAACTGAGCATCTAGCCCTGTCTGCGTCCAATTTTGGACAGTAAGTATGAGTTTCCAATAAGGACGACACTGATCTTGTGGATGAGTTCACATTTCTTCACTATAAAATGCTTAATTTATACGGACATAAATATATTTCATGGGATTGTTGTTTATATCAAGCTCGCAACCTCGATTTAAAATGGTAAAGGCATGTGGTTAAATCGGGAATTGTATATAATCCTAGCTCCGGTGGAAACCGAAAAAGAATCCTAGATACATTTGAGACAATATGTCAATCCAGCGATTAATGTTGACATGCCAAGTTGCTAAACCGTGATCATCAAACAACTGTTTGGATAAGCTTAAAATATAAATTGTAACTAATATAAAATAGCTAAAATTACTAAAATGCAAAAACATATTGGTTTATAAGCTTTTCAAGGAATATGTATGAACTAAAAACACCATATTCATTCAAATTTACTTCACATTACCATCCGTAAATGCTTCAGTTCTGGCACAAATTTCGTCAATTTGTTTAAATTATATAGCAGAGTAGCTTACTTAGTATATTGCATGAGATTCAGATGTCATTTAATATACGGCTGAAATTTTAACTTCAAAACTTATAATTGAACATTTATTTTTTTTAAATTTTATATGAATAACTTATCATGATGCCCGGTTAAAAGCATGCATTTATAAACTTTATATGCATCTATGCGATAAATAGGCAAATTTCGTGCCAAATATGCATTATATTAATTTTCTGATATTTGATGAACTGTATATTCCTGATAAAAACAGGCATAGAAACAGCTAAAGCTTATCATTTCCATTAATCAGCCAAAAAGCCACACAATAATATAGAGCCATAGCGCGGTCGAACAATATTTTTATTTATGTATTTATACATGTACGTATTTAAGAAAAGTTTATCTAAAGAAAAATGGATGCGGGTTTATATTTATGTATTTAGTTATATATGAAAGTATTTTAGAAATTTTGTATAGAAGAATATATTTGTATTAATATATATATATATATATATATATATGTATATATATATATTTGTGTATTTTTACTTTAATGTATATAAGCATGTATGTTCAGGTGCCTATATGTATGCATGTGTGTGCTTTAATATGCCTATACATGTTTGTGTACGTCTTTTTGTATTTGTATGTGTGTTCCTTTGCACACTTATATATTTAGAGATGTGTATATGTTTTTTCTATATGTATGTGTGTATATGACGTTCATTTTTATGTATGTATATATGTATTTATGTATGTATGTACATAAGTATGTATGTAAGTATGTATATATTTATGTATGTATATATATATATATATATATATATATATATATATATATATATATATATATATATATATATATATTTTGTGAGTAAGAATGCATTCAAGTGCAAATTTCTGATTTTTTACATGCATGTATGTATTTACACATGCATGTGTGTATGAATGTATGTATGAATGCATGTATGTATGTAATTATTTTTGAATTTCTATCTATTTGTATGTTTTTCTGTATGCATTTATATATGCATGGTTTTATATATGTACGTTTAGATTGCTGTATATTTTGGTGTGTATTTGTGTATGCATGTTGTATCTGTATATATTTGTGAATGTAAAAAGATATTAGTGTTTATATGTACTTAGATGTCTACTTATGTGCTAATTTCCTTAATTATAATTCAATGTATTTATTGCAGTATTTTTAAAAAATTTATATATGCTGTTGTAATACATATAAATATGTATGCATATTGTTATGTATTTAATCTAATATTCATATATATTTTTACGTGTGGATATACTTATTTATATTTTAAATATAACATTATTTCGCAAAATATTCCTTATAATGATTGCCAATATAACGCATAATTAAAATACTAATTGTCTTTAATTTCCTTTTCGATATATTTTCTCCAAAATTATTCGTGCATAAAAATAAATTTCGAATTTCGTCCCAAATATTAAGTTTATTCAAACAAGGATTCGCTAGAAATTCAGGTACAAAAAATAAAACCTGATTATCAAAACTGCCTAACCGTAACCAATATATTAAGTATATCACATTACAATAAAGATTGTGTGAATAAGCCGTAAAATTAAAAAGATTAAATTCAAATGCTTAAAATTAAAAAAAAGTGTTTGTGATATTGACGTTATTGTTGAAATTCTAAAAAACGAAAGAACTGTATTTGAATTTATTGTTTCCAAATAGTCTTCTATCCAAAATTATCTTAATTTCGTCTAAAATAAGAGTTCATTATATATATATATATATATATATATATATATATATATATAATGACAAATTTATATATACATATTCAGTATTTTCATAAAATATTTTTAATTTATAAAATATTGCTCAATACCAGAAATAAATATAATAATTATTAGTATTCAAACGTTTTAAAATGCTATACTTCATCCTTTCTCCAGGTTTATTTATGTATCTCTCCGTAAGTTCAGATTGAACATGCGGCAGCTTTCCTGAAATTGACAATTTATGACGAATGGATAATAATTCTTTAAATCAAGTTTGCGAGCTTGAAGTAAACACAAATCACATTGTATTTAACCATTCGTCGAAAAACAGAACAAAACTACCGCCAATCGCAAGTTTTGTCATACTATTCGACGACTTGTTAAATACAATGGGATTGAGTTTACTTCAAGCTTGCAAGCATGATTTAAAGAATTGTTACAACCACCCACGCAATCAATTATTGTTTGATTGAACGGAAAATAAAACAAGTTAATATGTTATATGCATATTTCATAGGCGAGTATTTCAGACTCCAAGAACAAAGATTCTAACCACTGAACTTCCAAGCGCGTTCAATTTTCTCTCCTGAGCCTATCTCATCAACGGTAACAGCTGCTTCTGTCGATTTGTTTTCAGTATCTTTAATCGCTTCTCCGTTTCTGGAATGCTTGTCAACCTCACCACTCGCCTCGATTGGTTGGCCATTTACTATGATTCGTCGGCTTCCGCTGTTCGTCTGCAAATTTACTGACACGGATATGTTAATGATCTGACGCCCTGTAGACTTTAAGCTAACTGTGTTTTTGACTGTTTTCCCTTCTTGTGTCACTTCTAAATCAGATAAGTCATGTTTACTCTGCTTGGTCTGTTTATCTGGAACGCTTTCTGGATCAACCTCAGTCAGGCTAACGTTCTCACCTCCGACGATGTCAATGTTCGTCTTAACAACTGTCTGTCTTTGTGAACTCATTTTAAGCACACCAGAATTATTCCCAATGATATGTTTATTTTTTTTCAGAAGAAAACCGCATCAGCACAAAATCACACAAACAAATGTTTGCACATTAGTGTGCTTTGCTCAGGAATTTCCGTTACGTTGCAACAGATAAGACCAAAATTGAAAATTTAAATGTTTATATGTACGTTATGTGCACGGAAACAATTTAAAATTAAACATTATGCATTTTATATTTATAATCGTGCACAATTCAAAATTGTAAACACGTGTTATCTTCATTTTCACGTGATTCGCCAACAAGAATTACAATTCAGAAAATAAAAAAAGTTTTATATGTCCGAGCAATATTTATACTGCGTTTAAACTTAGATAGTCAAATATTACGCTGTAAGTTGATTGCAATAAACAATTTTCTTGGTCATACCTAATTCGCATTCAATTTGTAATCAAATATTCCGTTTAACTTTTCCAGGCATAGCGAGTGGATAAAGACAAATTTGAGGCGCCGTTTGATTAGTTAAATTTCTAGTCTTGTTAGCATTCTATCTTTACGAATGCAAACACTCAAATATGATTTACGTACGAATATATTCTCATTCGATTTTATAAAAGTACATTCTTCAAGCGAGATCACCCAGATCACTGTTAAATATGTAACAAAATAGACAAATATACACGCTTATAAAAGTATTGATTATTTTGTGAATGAATTTTGCTATCATTCAAAAAGTTTGGCCACGACCCTTCGTGAACTAATTAGACATTCTTGTAAATAGTGGCAATACTTGAAACAAACTCACAGCAGATATTCCTCTAAGGAAGTCAATTTAAGTAATTCAATGCATTTATTTATATATTGTAATCCATCTGTTCAATTTTGAAGGCTCACGTTTGTATAATTTTATATAATTTTTTCACAAACATGGACTTGGTATGCGCGTAAAAATCCGCTTATTTACATTTCCTCCGGAAATCTCATCTTTACAATCCGTATTCTGTTCAACTTAATTTTCAGTAAAGCAATTTTACAGGATGGCGATTTAGTTTATTATAAGCTAAGGAATCATAATTCCCATTTTTCCAAATATATCTTTTTGTCCTTCCTTTCTCTTGATATAGTGTTGTCTCAACATACGAGCTTTCTGTTTTAATTGTTTATTAGTAACACTGGTGTTTAGTGACCAAACGGATTAAAAGTAAATCGTACAGGTTACGGAGGTGTAGATCTTTCCAAAAATAAACCATTTTTAAATATTCAAAGTTAAAAAATCATAACAACTTTCCATAATATTTCTTCTGCAAATTTGAGTTAATTTTTGGATTCTATATTTTTTCATGTTTGATCATTTTAAGAAGCTTTAGTTAAAAGAAATAAATTGATACAAAATCCACCTTTCTATTGTATCCCAAATGGAAGTTTTGTGGTGTTCATTATTAATTGTTTAATTTTGGTTTTCATGACAGTTCACATTAAACCGGTTTTACTGTTAACTCTTCAAAATCGTTTAAACCAACATAAGCAATTAACATATTGTAAATAAATCAGGCGAATTATAATTTTAATGGCCCATTTCGTTCTTTTATTTAGTCAGTATAAACTAACATTGTGCAGTGTAGAAAAGGAAATTCATTCAGTACACTGGTTTTGTCCTTATGTACTGGCCAGAATTTGCCGCGGGCATGGCTCGAACCTGGGCACGTCTGCTTCGGAATCTGGTGCTCTAACCACTGCGCCACCCTGCCGCACAATATAATCAATTATCAATCATATACTAACTAATGTAACTCGTTTAGATTTTTTTTCTCTTGTAGGTGGAGCTCATATGGCATCCGTTTAGACCCAAAGTTCCAACTAACCATCCCCAATCTGTCATAACTAAACAGAAACCACCCAAGATGGGGAAGTGGTATTAAAATGAATATTTATAAAATTAAATAATCATTCGTTGCACGGGCGGTGATAATATTTAATATATTCAAGTTTTCGAACTTGATATATTCACCTGACACATTAAATTCTTACATTTAGTCAATATAAACTAAGAATTGATAGTGTAGAAAAGGCAATTCATCCAGTAGACCGGTTTCGTCCTTTTTTGGAACTCATCATGTATTGGCCAGAATTTTCCGCAGTCAAAGCTCGAACCTGGGCATTACCCATCATAAGATTTTAAGCTATCATTAAATTTTCCATTATTTTACTAGTATTTCTAACTCAATATTCCTCGTTTATTCTTTTTTTGTAAAACATGAGCTATGTTTTAATTTTGTGTTCCTTCTTCATATATAACAAACAACGTACACAAACATAATATTAGTAGTTGAATTCGTATTATTTTTTTAAATTTAATTAATGTTAGTATGTGCATAAATATTTATATTTAAAAATTTATCATACCTAAGAGTGCTATTCTTGGATTTATAATATGAAAATAAAGTGTCTAAGGCAAGAAATAAATGTATTAGACATTGCTTATTTCAAATCTTTTCAACGTTTGATCAAATAATTGTGCATATTTAAAATAGAAAAGAGTTCAAGCAACCTGTATTGCACCCTTGTAATTGCATTTTAATTTTTTCATATTTTCATTCCAAAGTAAGTGGGAGCATAATTCTATAAATCATCTCTAAGAATAAATTTACATTGGATTTTTTATAAGTTATCTATACGCAAATATGTATATTTTTCTCGTTGTCAATGGCATACTTCAGCAAATGTTCGATATTGCGACGCATTTGCTAATCGCCTTTATTTCTTGGCAGGTACATGTAATTAAAAAATATTACACAGGAGAAGAGGTCAAATTCTATATTCAAAGTATTATCAATTAAAATAATCTTATTTAAATAATTATTGTAGACAACGTAACCTTTGCCACCCCCTTAAATACAATTTCATAGCAAAATTTACAGAGATATTACACAGATTGGCCTACAAAAACAGATTCATAAACCACCGTAAAAGTTCACTATTTTGATCTTGTCTATATTGGCAATTATATAAGCAGGAATATATAGCGCAAAGACTTTATACTTGTTTACAATTACAAGGCTAACAATTCGATTTAGTCTTTTAAATGATGAATTTCTTTGCGCAGTGCTGTCCTTCTTGTTTTGGATTTGACCGCATTTTTCTTGTGTGTGACAATTGTTAGCACTCTTAGGTCGGTAAAATCTTGAATATTGATCATTTTCAGGTGCTCTGATTATTGGCCTCGATTGATGGGTTCTCACTTTTCCCTTCTTTTCTAAGCCTTCCATCAGATGTTTGTCTGAAAATGACGATGGAACAAGATTTTCCATTGTTCTTTTCCCAAATTTTCGAGACTTCATTTCCAGTCCCATCTTCAGGGTTGACACAATACGCACAGGAGTAAAACACATCTAGTAGCAAATGTCTTTTGTACAATTGTATTGAAAAAAGTAGAAAGATAGCCAAATATGCTTATTATTCAACCAGACGCTCACCAGTGAACTGCGTCTAAAAATGAATCTATGCATCATATTTATGTATATATATATATATATATATATATATATATATATATATATATATATATATATATATATATATATGAGAGAGAGAGAGAGAGAGATAGAGAAATAAATAGGGAAAGAAAGATAGAGGGAGAGAGAGTGAAAGAGACAGAGAGGTAAGGAGAGAAAGAAAGTGAGGAAGAGAGGGATAGAGAAGGAAGAGAGAGGGAGATAGATGGAAAGAGACATCGGACAGTGAGTAAGGTGAAGGAGAGACAGAGTGAGGCAGACGGAGAGGGAGTGAAGGAGAGAAAGAAAGAGGAAGAGAGACAGAGAGAGACGGAGAAAGAGGGAGAGTGAGACAGAGAGGAAGAGAGAAGAAGAGAGAGCGAGAGTGGGAGGGATAGAGAGAAAGAGGGAAAGAGAGAGGTGGAGGTAGGGAGAAAGAGGGAGAGAGAAAGAGGGAGAGAGTGAGAGATTGAGAGAGAGGGGGAAAGAGGGAAAATGAAAGGTAGAGAGAGGGGAGAGAGGAGCGAGTGGGAGTGGGAGAGGGAGATGGGACAGGGCGAGTGACGGAGTGTGAGGGAGAAGGAGAGAGAGAGGGAGAGACACAGGGAGATAGAGAGAGGAAGAGAGAGAGAGAGAGAGCGAGAGTAAGAGATAGACGGAGAGACATATGGAGAAAGAGGGAGATAGAGGGATAATAGGGGAGGTATGGAGAGAGGGAGAGAGAAAGAGGGAGAGAGGGAGAGAACGAGAAAGATGAAGAGTGAGGGAAAGAAAGAGAGAGATGGAGAGAGGAAGAGAGAGGGGGGAGAGCGGGAGAGAGAAAGGGCGAGAGAGGGAGAGGAGAGAAGTTGGGAGAGGGAGAGGGAAGTGGAGACTGGGAGAGAGACGGAGAGAGAGCGGGAAAGGGAGAGAGAGGGAGAAGGAGAGAAAGAGAGAGGGAGAGAGAGAGAATGAGGTAGAGAGAGTGAGAGAGAGATAAAGGGAGAGACAGACATAGATAGGGGGAGAGAGAGGGAGAGAGCGAGAGATGGAGCGGAAGATAGAGAGAGAAAGAGAGAGAGGGAGAGAAAAGGAGAGATAGACGTAGAGACATATAAAAAGAGAGGGAGATAGATGGAGAGAAAGGGAGGTACGGAGAGAGAGAGGGAGAAAGAAAGAGTGAAAGAGTGAGAGAGGGAGAGAGATGGAGAGAGATGGAGAGAAGAGGGGAGGGAGAGAGAGGGAAAGGGAGAGAGTCGGTGTGAGGCGAAAGTGGGAGCTGGACAGGAAGATGGAGACAGGAAGGGAGACGGAGAGAGAGTGGGAGAGAGAGGGAGAGAGGGAGAAAAAGAGAGAGAGAGAGACTTAAAGGCAATTCTTAGTTAATTGTAACATATGTTATTAATTAATGGGTCAGGTGCTTTTATAAAGACCACAACCTTGATTATAATAATTTTTATCATGCCCGCGCAACCAAAGTTCATTTAATTATATATATTTTCATTTCAATGTAGAGTGATTTCTGTTAATGAATGATAGATTCGGGATGGTTAGTTGGAAATGGATGCCATATGAGCTCCATCCAAAGGAAATATTCACTTCCCAACTTAAATTAGTTGGTATGTAATTGAAAATTGTGTTTAGTGAAGTGTGCGCCATGGTGGCTCAGTGGTTAGAGCACCAGATTCCAAAGCAGACGTGCCTAGTTCCAGCCCTATCCGCGACAAATTCTGGCCAGCTTATGATGAGATCCCATTAAGGACGAAACCGATTTACAGGATGAATTGCCTATTCTACACTATACAATTCTTAGTTTATACTGGCATATGTAAATAATAATGGGTCAGGTGTATATATCAAGATCGAAACCTTGATTATAATAATTTTATTGATTGTATATTTTTCATTTTTAGGTGTTTTCAATGATGGGCAAATAAAAATATTGTATTCAGAATGCAAAAGTGGAATAAATTATGTAACGTAAATAAGCCCACTATTTTTTCCTTTATTGAACTTCTCTTCATCATTCGGTGCTGTATTTTCGGAATCTCCTTTAGTTTAATCAACAATTAAACCTAACATGTGCCATACGAATACCGACAAAAGCTAGCATTGAACATAATCGGTTCACGCCATTTATTAATTTATCCTACTTCGGACCTTAATGATTAGAACAATTTGAACTACTTGGCTGATATGGCATGAATTTATTGAAAGTAAACCATCTTTATCTGCAAAAAAGGGAATTTCTGTGTTACCTTAATCATGCTCAATTTATAAAAATTTTTTCTATGGTGTTATTATAGTCTAAAATAAAAGAAACGGTATAGATTAATTTTTTTTATCCTGATTATTATATTTGTTGCGTCATGTATAATTTTGCTTTTTTAACAACGAAAAGACGTGAACAATAAACTTTCTAAACTAATTTTGATTGTTAATGATAACGTTCAGTGTAACTTTTTCAGAAATCGATTTATAATTGTATTCACATGAACTCGTCATTTTTTTGTTGATGCCGTTGTTGGTCATCTAATTGTTTTTCGTGTTCTTGTTTTCGTTGTTGTTGAATTGGTTGTCGTTTTGTATATAGTTTATAAATTAAATTTTCAGTCTCCGATTTTTTATATATGAAATCTCGTTGAGGGCAATCTTGATTAAGAAAATTATTTAAATTTGCATTCTTTGCATATTATGTGTTACACTGCTCGTTTCATTTCTACTTTTCTATAATCTCCTTGAACTTTAACGGTTACCTATTGCAAACTGCGCATATCAATACGTTTCCTCTATCCAATTAAGTCTAGTTTAGATACATAATAATAATCAAGAAATTTTGCAACCGCAATTAAATTCGAGATAGTAGTTTAATTTACGAAATTATTAGGTTGAAATAGACCAAAATTTTCATTAACTTGAGAATTTTTTTCTTTTATTGTCTACAGTAGCTTGTATTCTGTGTAGGCTTGAATTTTTGCTAGACAGTAGAAAATATACGAATCGATTTCTCCTTTACTTTTCAAATTTGAAATAGAATAACACTGCATTGGCTGCAATTGTTTAATCGGTTTTCTGTAATCCTTAATCTCCTCAGTTTTAAGAAACAATTGTTTTGTATGATCGTAATTGTGGTTTAATTGCACTAATTGACGATAAGCTATTGTTAATTTGTTGCCTATTCCTACAGCTTATCTACATCCGTCTTCATTTATATTTGTCCAATCAATTCTGATTTTAATCATTAAATTGTATTTTTATGTGCATTTAATTGCTTCTATACAATTTGCGCATTTCTTAAATTGCTAATTTACGCGTTTTTTGTAAAACAATTCTGATTATAATTTAAATAGGTATACAACGCAGTTTAATAGAATCAGAACTCGCTTGCAAAAGTCTCATAATTATCTGATTTGTTTTGTGGCAAGCACAACATTTATTTCGATCATTTTTTTGATGATATTATTTAGTATACATTTGTCCGATGAAGGATTCTGAAAAAGGCATCTGAAATATTTCCATCATAGTTATTGACGGGATAGAATCCCATGTTTGTCACAAATAGAATAGGTAAAATTACAATGCAATTGTTTGAACTGCTTGATTGCACGGGTGTATGAATTGGCTTAAACGTTAGATATTATTGTACGATAGAATAATGCTCACTAAAGCTGTATACTGTTAATTAAAATAATATCATTACACATTAAAACATATATAATAACGGTTTTTGTGATCTACATGCTTATGAGCTGGTAATAATTTACTAGAAAAAAGGATTTATTATTCTTTTTACTTAGAGAGCTCAATGAATATTAACTTCTGAGAAAAAATTTCCATGGTTTTCTTAGATGATTAAGAAAATTATTCAACGAAAACTGCATTGCTACATATTAATTCCGAAAATTAACTTGCCTGATATAAACACCTGACCCAGGAAGAACGTACATTAGTATGTACTTAATGTGTCAGGTGTTTATATCTAGTTTTCAGTCTTGATTACAATAATTTTTATCAACACCCGCGGCAACCAATGTTTGTTTAATTAACTGACCTAGAAATTATATTTAACAAAACAATTTTTAAGTATCACAAGTTGCACGTATTGTCCATAATTTCCTAATACTGTCTAAAAGTTGAGTAATATGAAGTTAACAAGCCATTCTTACATAAGCAAATTAACGTTTGAAGAATTATGTTGGCAACTACACGATGAATTAGCATAAACAAAAAAGTTTTATTATCAATAAATTTGAGTAATAATACGAAGATGGCTTCGTAATATTCTTATATTTGCTAAATAAACCACATCCAGGCTGCATATATTTTTAAGCCGAAATATTTTAGCGACATATTTCCGTTTCGCAACATTCTGACTTGGATTGCCTTTCACATAAGAGAATGAATATCTTAATAAAATGACAGTGAGAAATTCTATGCATAAAATGATAAATGAAAACAAAGTTATGACAACAACCGCTTAAAACATGTTCAAGTTTTCATTCCGATTACCGAATCAAGGCGAAATTGATAGAGAAAACTTTTTTTAAATGAATCAAAGGTATTTATCATCAAACAAGAGAACAAATAAGGGAGAGAGAACAAAAGAAACTTACCTTTACTTCATTAGTAGAGAACACGAATAGTTCTTTACAGGTGAAGTGAGGTGTTCTCAAAGAAATGTGCTATAGAACACCTATGTTAGAAATACGAAGTATGTTTTGATATGCACAACAAAAGATGTAATCAGTCGTAATCTGATACGTCAAGCGTAGACAAATCATCATTTGTGGCGACAATAATACGCTCGTCGAATTATTTCCAAATTGTAGAATTTTATCAGGCACTAATTTTTATTTGGTAAAATCAATGAAACAAAACCAATATAAAGAGAATCAAAAAAGCACGAGAATATTCATGGGACTACGGAGCGAATATTTTTTAAGATCGAAGAGCAACTCCGACATGGTGACGCGTTGGACAACCTCCGATTATGCGGGTAATGATAAAAATTCTTTAAATTATCTTATTGGAATTTAGATAAACTCCAATCCTTTTGTATCTGATTAATCGAAAAACAGCTAAACTACCGTTTGTCACACGTACTGACGCGTTTCGTACTTCCCTGGTCATCATCAGCGCACGACGATAAACTGACTAATGAGGACAAAATCTCAATTCGTAAATCAGGTAGTGGACTCTCACTCCAAGCACACATCCTATGCACTTACAAACATCGATTTTGCAGATTTTGCGAAACTTATGTAAATTATACAGCTAATCAATCACTAATTGCGCGGTTGGTGAAAAAATTGTTTAAATCAAGTTTGCGACTTAAAGATAAACAACAATCCAATTGAATTAAACCAGTCGTACAATTCCTCAAAATTACCGTCGCTCACATACACTGAAGTTATTAAAACTTCTCTGATTTTCATCAGAGCACAAAAGGAAACAGACAAACATTAATCAAATTGCGAAATTCTCGGAACAGTTTAATGTAGCACGATTAAAATTTATGCCTCGACTTTTATTATTAATGAGGACTAAGTCATCATCAATAAAACGATCACTTGTTAAATTAATAAATTTCTTAAATAAATAAATAAAAGGTTCCGTTAGAATAACTTGAATATAAGAAAGCTTATATTCGCTTTTCGTCACCCTTTTATGCATTTAGCTGGATTCGGCCATATCAAAGTAAAGCATATGTCCCGAAAGCAGTGCCAAATTCTTCCGAATAGTGCAATGACAGAGATAAAACCACTGTCCAGGAGATGGATTTTATTAGCAAGCCTTTCATAGGCCAGCCACGTTTTCGTCATTAAGGATACCAATTTATGTAAAATTATTGCGGTATGGATAACAACAATGTCAAAAACGAAACTTAAGCTCTGATTAAGTTATACTAAAGGCGAGTAAATTATAATGAGAGGATATATATATATATATATATATATATATATATATATAGAGAGAGAGAGAGAGAGAGAGAGAGATGGAGAGAGGCGACATACCGGCCTCAATTATAGAGCGGTGGTTAAATAAAATCACTTAGGAGAACATTTCCATTGGAAAAGTTAATATCACATGCAGCACACAGAAAATCATGAGGTTGGATGCCAAAGATCAATTGCCAATTCTCTCCAAATCATTAATATTCTACAAATTCTCAAGGATCTGCGTTAACATATATATTGCACGTAGGAATAAGTAATTCGTCAACATAATCCAACAACTTTTACCGTAAAATATATAACAGACAGATACTGTTTGCTGCGGAGCACTAATAAATATGCAATTATGTATTGGGTGTTACGCACCTTATAACAAATTAGTTCAATTATGACCAGAAGGATAAACCAAAGACAACATGAACGAAAAGTATAATCTCATGCACATTTGTTTCATGCTTACTGGCGACTCATCAGTAGGAGCCGGTATTAAGCCCTTTACCCGTCATATCTTTGGGTTTGGAATGTGGGGAAATTGGACGGTACAATCTCCTAGACGGATGTAAAAACCTGCAGAAGTGAAGCTAACATCATATAAAGTCTTGACAATGCAACTTAGACGCTAACTCAATCTATAATATATATATATATATATATATATATATATATATCGAACTTGTAAAATATACCAACATTAAAGTAACGAAACGGTACATGGTACCAACACTATTGTTGCCAAGTCGGTACATGGTATCAATACGATGGATTTCAATGTATGCTATAGTTCACCAAAATTAAGATTTACAACTATTTCTGAACACCTGTTACTCCTGTAAATCCACACACTCTGGCCTTGATCGATATCAGTTATCACATTTCGCGGTAATCATAACATCATTCAATTAAATATATAGCAGTTAGATATTGTTTGTTGTGGAGTATTAATATATATATATATGCAACCATGTATTAGATGTTGCGCACCCAGTGAAAAAATTAGTTCAATTATGACCAGAAGGATAAATCAAAGATAGCACATTCGTTTAGTGCTTACAAATCCGTCTAGGAGATTTTACCGTCCTATTTTCCCCAATTCCTCATCCAAATATATAGTGAGTAAGGGGCGTAAGCATTTAATGAATGCGTAGGAGATTATACTTTTCGTTCATTCTGTCTTTGTTTTATCCCTCTGCTCATAATTGAACTAATTTTTTACCGTGGAAATTGATTCAAAAAGGCTATAAACCGTCAGGAAAATCAACAACTTCTGATCACATACTGGAAACGGAGAACCCAGCCAATAGGGCTAATTAATCAATTTTACACAAAGCAAAATCAGAAAAATTATTATATTTATATGAGGCAATTTATATAAAACAACAAGCGCCCGGCATAAACATTCAAATGTTTTAATAACATGATATTTTAATCGACTGGCCAAGAATAACAAAACCAAGCAAAGATTTACAAATATTCGGGCAAGTCCAAGCACATACCGAACCAGACTCAATAAATATTCGATCAAATTGACAACAAAATTAAAAAGAAAAAGCAGTTGCACATATGGTATCACAACCACCGTTAACAACGAGAGAAATTTTATAACAATATGACATTCAACACTGCAATTAGCACATCCAGCGCTGTCAACAAAATTAAAGAATATTGCAAAACGAAAGACGTCACTCGAGGAAAAACATTCGTACATGTAAAAGCCAACAGTGCGAAAAGTTGTTTAACTCAAAATTCATCAATACACGAATGACCAGATCTCAGACATCACTTGGCAATAAAACGAAAAAGACCCCTACACACAAACAGACACACACAGATACATAACAATATGCAGGTATGAATAAGTCCAAACAATAAATAAAAGTAAAACAGTGCCAGAATAGTTGCCACCCACGTAATAAAATGAAAACCAAGAATGCATATAAATGAAAGATTATAAAGCTAAGTTTATTAGTCTCTAAAACGATCACATTATCTACTTTGTTATAGATTTTGTTGATGCTGTGGCAAGTGCTTTATGCGTATCCAATGAGGACGCAATCTGTCTACACGACAAAACGAAGGTGTCAATTTATGCTTTGTATAGTTTATAATGTCCACATAGAAAAATATGTACATGTCTATACAGCAGAACCTTGCAAATTGGAGTATTTAAAAAATTATTTTTATTAGAATTTACTACATATATACGTCCCCTAACGTCACCTCGTGTGTTTTGTTGCTTGATTCCTTTTATTGCGTCATTAAACTGAAGGGAAATTGAAAAATATGCGACTTCGTTTTTATTTAGGTAACAAATAAACTATATTTATGACAATGAACTCGTATTTAGCACAGCCAGTAGTAAATAATTTTGTGGAAACCATCGCAAAATACATGCAACTTACAATTCTACAAAACTTCTGTTTTTATGATACAGCCAGTTTATGTTATGTGACATTTCAATTCAATGTTTTAAACTAAATTATTCACAAATGCATTTGCTAAACGTGTATGATTCCATCATTATAAATAATTTATAAGTATGTACATATATTTAATAACAACAACTGTATTTTATCATCACTAATGACATATTTAATTATTATTATTTACTTTGGTTTCCCGTGAGTTATTATTTGATGCTGTTGTCGTTTGAGATAATTTATATATATATATATATATATATATATATATATATATATATATATATATATATATATATATATATATATATATATATATATATATATAATATAATTAGAAAAAACAAAGTGGATAATTCCCACCCACATAATCAAATGAAAACCCAGAATGTATATAATTGGTAGAGTGTAGAGCGACGTTCAGTAACCTCGAAATAAATGGCCATATCCACTTTGTTATAAACGTGCTTTTTCTTCCTAATTAGAAATATACTCTGTAATATTCGAAGGCAATGCACATAATAAACATATATATATATATATATATATATATATATATATATATATATATATATATATATACTTCCGTTGTACCGTTCATATGTGCAAAAAAAGAAATATTATCAGATACAAAAAACATTAATTTCTAAATACTTCGTCTAGTATCTATTAATGAACATATTTTTATAAATATATATATATATATATATATATATATATATAATTTTATTAATTGGAAAGCAAAACAAGATAGAAATATGTAAACATAGAGAGAGTGGGGAAAGACGGAAACCAATCAATTGCGTGAGTCACTTTCTTAAATGAAAGTTGAAGCAGCATTAACACGCACATTTAATGCAGCTAAACTACGAGTGTTATTTAGGGTAAAACACTTGCCTTTACCAGCAATCAAAGAGAAACAGCCGTCAATATCGATATCAACTATTATTTACCAATATACATGCTCAAGTTGTCGATAAACTTACGTAGGCCACTCGACCAGACGGTTAATTGCTCGAATGAGAGAACATTGTAATTTAAACGTTTGTTTAAAATTAAATGATGAATACACGTCTGCAATTGCGTAACACATCGTCGAAACATCGCACGTATGTTCTCCAGACGTAGCACTCAAAATAATTACTAAATGCAATAACAGAAAGGAGCCAGCC
>JAQBSW010007945.1:0-37235 GCA_029291075.1 Eudiplozoon nipponicum
CTTCTGCTTACATAAATCCAGCTGCAATTTGTTTATCCATAAGGCTTCGTATGTGGCTAGCTCCCTTTTGTTTCTGCATTTAGTAATTACTTTGAATGCTACGTCTGGAGAACATACGTGCGTTGTTTCGATGATGTGTTGCGCAATAGCAGACGTGTATTCACCATTTGATTTAAAACAGGCGTTCAAGTTGCAATGTTCTCTCATTCGAGTAATTAACCGTCTGGTCGATCGGCCTACGTAAGTTGATCGACAACTTGCGCATGTATATTGGTAAATAATATTTGATATCGACATTAACGGCTGTTTCTCTTTGATTGCTGGTAAAGGCAAGTGTGTTACCCTAAATAACACTCGTAGTTTGGCTGCATTAAATGTGCGTGTCAATGCTGCTTCAACTTTCTTTTGTGCCATTCGGGAAACTGCATCCCCCTTAAATGGGATGTTTAGGTAGACAGTTTTCTTTTCTGGCCCATAGTACGTCTGTTTCTGTTTAACTCCCCTTTTAATAATTGATTCAATTAATTGTCTGGGATAGCCATTAGACATTAAATCGTTAATTGCTTTATTATATTCATTTTCTTTAGAATCTTGACTAACCAACCTGTCAATTCTTGAGAAACAACCACGAACTGTTGATAATTTATATTGAAATGGCACAAAACTGCTGTAATGCAAATACTGTGCAGACCATGTTGGTTTATGGTAAATTGTTCTGTTTAATTTACCATTAGTTTCTTTCTTTAACAGTACATCAAGGAAAGGCAGACAGTCATCTTTCTCGTGCTCTGACGTGAAACCGATATTCTTATGTGCTTTGTTGAAACTTTGAAGCAATGTTCGTGATTGCGACCTGTTTTTAAGTACAAGAAATATATCATCCACGTACCGTATATATTGAGCACATTTACTTATGTCACTCTTTAATGATGTATTTTCTAGGTGCCCTAGAAAAATCTCAGCCAACACTGGAGATAAGGGGCTTCCCATTGCGACACCATCAGTCTGTTTGTAGATGTTTCCATTAAAACGAAATCGTACGTCTTTCGTGCATAATAAGATAAGCTTGCGTAGAGTTTGACCTGGCACCGGCGATGGTAATATATCGTGTTCTACCGCTTTGACTATAATGTCAATGGTTTCATCAATTGGAACATTTGTAAACAAAGACGTAACATCAAAAGATACCATAATCTTGTTTTTAACATTTATATCTTGAATTTTGTTTACAAACTCAAACGAATCGGCAACCGAATGATTACCTAGTAGTTTACGTAATGGTTCAAGTAAACGAACTAGCCATTTAGCTAGTGCATGAAACGGAGAATTTACCATTGATAAAATTGGCCTCATAGGACAACCTCTTTTGTGTGTTTTTGGTAATCCGTACATTATTGGTGTAGATGATCCAACTGGCTTGAGCTTCTGTGCAGTGGCCTCATCAATAAAACCGGCATCTGTCAAAATCTTAATTTCATTAATTACTTTGCGCTCCACCTTGTCTATTTCATCTGATTTATCGTCTAGACGTGTGAATTTTGTATTGTCATTTAACACGTTTTCCATCTTTTGTACGTATTCAGATTTGTCCATTATAACTGCGCTCTTTCCTTTATCAGCGCGTAGTATTTTTATGTCTGCATTTCTGCTGATATTTCTAAGTGCATTTAGATGCTGCTTTGTCAACGCATGCTGCTCTGCACATTTAGACGATTTCAAGTGTGAAGCCTGATCAACTAGTGTAGCCTTGAACCAATTTTTATAATCAATACTGGTAGGCTCCAAGTCAGCTGTTTGTTCAAATAACAATTCAAATGCTGCCTCAAAATCAACATCGCATTTATTAGAAGGATGTATTCCATAATTTCGGCCCATCGATAGTGCCTCCATTGTTAGCTGATCGATTGGCACTTTTGATAAGTTAAGCACACGCTTATCAAGATCGGTCGGTATTAAATCACACAAAACTCCAGGTTTTACATCTTTTTTCCAATTTATTCAAAATTCTTGCTTTATCTTCCTCATAACTGTCGGCAAAAACATCAAAAATTTCATTCTTGCAAAAAGACTTAATTCATCTAATACACAAAAATTCACCCAAATCTTGCCTGTAGCATGGCTTCATCTTCCTTCAACTGCTCATTTTCGGAATACGCCAACCTTGTAAGATTTCTTTGGTTGACTCGTAGTTTTGACTTTCGTAAACTGCGTATCAAATCACCTGGGAACCGTAATTGTTTAGTACACTGATAATAATGTTTTATCCATAATGTCGTTCTTTGCGCTCTACACTTTAACGTCACTAGTTCATCTAGTTTTCTGAAAGATTCTTTGAAATGCGAGCTTTAATAAAATTCATTGTACCCTTTTTATGCAAAACAAAAGAAATTTTAATACGCATATAAGAAAATTTTTTTCGCTATTCTCCTCAAACACTAATGTATATATCTTTATATATAAATTGGAAAGCAAAACAAGATAGAAATATGTGAAACATAGAGAGAGTGTGAAAAATAGAACCAATCAAATTGCGTACGTCACATCCAGTTCAAGCTCAATGCTTGTACGTGCTTCTTCTGCTTACATAAATCCGGCTGCAATTTGTTTATCCATAAGGCTTCGTATGTGGCTAGCTCCCTTTTGTTTCTGCATTTAGTAATTACTTTGAATGCTACGTCTGGAGAACATACGTGCGTTGTTTCGATGATGTGTTGCGCAATAGCAGATGTGTATTCACCATTTGATTTAAAACAGGCGTTCAAGTTGCAATGTTCTCTCATTCGAGTAATTAACCGTCTGGTCGATCGGCCTACGCAAGTTGATCGACAACTTGCGCATGTATATTGGTAAATAATATTTGATATCGACATTAACGGCTGTTTCTCTTTGATTGCTGGCAAAGGCAAGTGTGTTACCCTAAATAACTCTCGTAGTTTAGCTGCATTAAATGTGCGTGTTAATACTGTTTCAACTGTCTTTTGTGCCATTCGGGAAACTGCATCCCCCTTAAATGGATGCTCAGTAGACGGTTTTCTTTTTCTGGCCCATAGTACGTCTGTTTCTGGTTAACTCCCCTTTAATAATTGATTCAATTAATTGTCTGGGATAGCCATTAGACATTAAATCGTTAATTGCTTTATTATATTCATTTTCTTTAGAATCTTGACTAACCAACCTGTCAATTCTTGAAAAGCAACCACGAACTGTTGATAATTTATATTGAAATGGCACAAAACTGCTGTAATGCAGATACTGTGCAGACCATGTTGGTTTATGGTAAATTGTTCTGTTTAATTTACCATTAGTTTCTTTCTTTAATAGTACATCTAGGAAAGGCAGACAGTCATCTTTCTTGTGCTCTGACGTGAAACCGATATTCTTATGTGCTTTGTTGAAACTTTGAAGCAATGTTCGTGATTGCGACCTGTTCTTAAGTACAAGAAATATATCATCCACGTACCGTATATATTAAGCACATTTACTTATGTCACTCTTTAATGATGTATTTTCTAGGTGCCCTAGAAAAATCTCAGCCAACCCTGGAGATAAGGGGCTTCCCATTGCGACACCATCAGTCTGTTTGTAGATGCTTCCATTAAAACGAAATCGTACGTCTTTCGTGCATATTAAGATAAGCTTGTGTAGAGTGTGACCTGGCACCGGCGATGGTAATATGTTGTGTTCTACGGCTTTGGCTATAATGTCAATGGTTTCATCAATTGGAACATTTGTAAACAAAGATGTAACATCAAAAGATACCATAATCTTGTTTTTAACATTTATATCTTGAATTTTGTTTACAAACTCAAACGAATCGGCAACTGAATAATTACCTAATAGTTTACGTAATGGTTCAAGTAACTGAACTAGCCATTTAGCTAGTGCATGAAACGGAGAATTTACCATTGTTAAAATTGGCCTCATAGGACAACCTTTTTTGTGTTTTTGGTAATCCATACATTGTTGGTGTAGATGATCCAACTGAATTGAGCTTCTGTGCAGTGGCCTCATCAATAAAACCGGCATGTCAAAATCTTTATTTCATTTATTACTTTGCGCTCCACCTTGTCTATTTCATCTGATTTATCGTCTAGACGTGTGAATTTTGTATTGTCCTTTAATACGTTTTCCATCTTTTGTATGTAGTCAGATTTGTTCATTATAACTACGCTGTTGCCTTTATCAGCGCATAGTATTTTGATGTCTGCATTTCTGCTGATATCTCTAAGCGCATTTAGATTTTGCTTTGTCAATGCATGCTGTTCTGCGCATTTAGACGATTTCAACTAATGTAGCCTTGAACCATTTTTATAATCAATACTGGTAGGTTCCAAATCAGCTGTTTGTTCAAATAGCAATTCATATGCTGACTCAAAATCAACATCGCATTTATTAGAAAGATTTATTCCATAATTTCGGCCCATCGATAGTGCCTCCATTGTTAGCTGATCAATTGGCACTTTTGATAAGTTAAGCACACGCTTATCAGGATCGGTCGGAATTAAATCACACAAAACTCCAGGTTTTATATCTTTTTCCAATTTATTCAAGATTCTTGCTTTATTTTTTCCTCATAACTGCCGGCAAAAACATCAGAAATTTTATTCTTGCAAAAAGACTTATTTCATCTAATACTCAAGATAGACACCCGATTCTTGCCTGTAGCACTGCTTCATCTTCCTTCAACTGCTCAATTTTGGAATACGCCAACTTTGCATGAATTCTTCGGCTGACTCGTAGTTTGGACATTCGTAAACTGCGAACCAAATCACCTGGGAACCGTGATTGTTTAATACACTGATAATAATTTTTTTCACAATAACGTTCTTTGCGCTCTACACTTTAACTCAGCAAGAAGAGTGTAAAACGTTGTATGCCATCCATTTAAATTAAAGCAGTGTGCTTCATTAAGACCACAAATCTGTTCAAATTCTTAGACAAGCTTAGTATATTTATGTGAAAATTAGGAAGCTGAATGGCAAAACACTTTAATTAACGAAATATAGCACCATGAGCAATACTAGCTCTTCTCACAACGCCAACACCCTCACCGCTACTAAACTTACTAAAAATACTCCTGAAACTACTTTTACTTATAAATAAACAAATAAAACAACTACTACCACTACCACTATTCATACTACTCATAATTGAATGGATATTATTGATACTAATGTCGCTGCCGCTAGTGCTACTATTAATACTGGATCTACCAGCAATTCTAATATTAGAACCATCATTAATTCTAATAGAATTACTACTACCGCTACTACTACTATTACAAACTTACTGTTCTTCCCAAAAAAACAATAACGACATCATCAACATCAAAAACAACAACCACAACAACAACAACAACAAAAATAATAATTATATTAATAATAATAACACTATTAGTAGTAGTAATATTAGCAGTATGGATAATAGTAGTAATAGTAGTGGAAGTAGCAGTAGCAATGGCACCAGCGGCATCACTAGTGATAAATTAATTTTTTTAAAGCTCTAGCAGGTCGAGTTTGCCACCAGTCAACAGTTCTTTCATATTATGTGCAATTTAATTTGAACGCCACAAAGATACAAAACATTTATTAGAAATTGAGAAAAAATTTTCACCTTAGATAAGTTAGACTATAAAAATAAAAGTGAGATTACAAAACATCTTAACAAATTTCAAAATTACTTCCAAATTAGTAGAGTTGAATTCTGGAGCACCTTTGCAGTTGCTGACGGGTATATTTGGAAACCGGTTTGTCCTTGTAAGAATCATACATTTAATGAACAGAAGTAAAAATGTCATACTAGGTTGTTAATAAATCTTCATGATTTAAAAGTCTACAAAAATATAAAAGCGAAACCATAAAATAGTACCAAAGAATGTAACAAAAAATAAAATACAATAAACATTGTTTTAAAAACAAGACCGGAGATGATAAAGGTAGTTTTATTGATGATACCGTTGATCGTATTGATGATTATAATGATGATGATTATGACGATGGTGTTTCTGATGATACTGATGATGGTGTTGTTGATGATATTCATGATGTTGTTGATGATACTGAAGATTAGGATGGTGGTGGTGTTGATGATACCGATGATAATGTTAGTGTTGCTGATGATGATGTTGCTGTTGTTGATGATATTGATGATGGTCATCATGGTACTGAAGATTATGATTATGATGGCGTTGTTAATGATATTGAAAATGATGATTATAGAAAATAGACAGGATGAGGCTCAAAATTTGTTAGTAGTTATGCACGATATACGAAATAACTCTTTAGTGCAACTGGATTCAGTAGAGCTTTATGTAATCTGGCCGAAACATCAAGACATCCACTGGACCATTTAAGAACTAATGCAGCACGAGAGCGAGATTTATGCACCGGTTCTAAAGAGGTAGCGTCCTCAGTTGTTAGAAGTCCTCACTTTTGCCTGTGAAAATGGCAATTAATATGATAACATAACATGCTTACAAGTTATCGATAATCGTAGTTCTTTCACGCCAGCAAGCTTCAAGATAAGAATGCTAGTATAACTGGTTAATAATCGCTAGCTATCAAGCCAAAAAAATTATGGTGTTAAGTCATTGATGGAATATATTATGCCATAATGGCTTTAATACGAGCAGTATTTTTTCAAGTGTCCAACTATATATAGTCCCATAATATTATCTTCAAATATAGAAACCTCCACTATGAAACCAGTTAATTTTTTGGTTATGTATATTTTCCGCACCAGGTAATCAGTTGAATAACTGCACGGATCGGAAACAATTAGTCTTGAATTCGAATCGTGTTTACAGTAGTTCTAGCTATCACTGAAGAGCTGGCAGGTAATTAATATTATTAGTATGCATATTACATTTTGCATTTCGCTTCTTTCCTTTTAGTTATGTGGCAATAACACATCAGTTATAAATGCTGTTGTCTGTGATGATGATTTTTATTTATTCATTTAAGTCATTAAATTTACTATTCATTGACTGCGTGATTGACGATGACACTTCGTGTTCAATATGTGATTGATAGGCCATGCAGTTATTAAATTACTTCTCAATTTAGTGCAAAATCTAAACTAAAATAATACATTAGTAGTAAGAAATGAGATTAAAATAATTTACCACAAGCCGTGAATATTGAAGTCAGTCGGATAGGTCGTTAAATCGTTGCACTAAATAAAATATTAAATTAAATTTCAAAAAGATTTCCTCTTTCAGAAATAAAATGCAAAATAATCATGGTCAAGTTTTAAAGAAATTTTCCATCAATGGAAACGTTTTTCTACATTAAACAATTTTTTAACATTTTGCTTTAAATATTGAAGTATAATAAAGCAATAACCCGGAAAACTACCAGCCATCACTCAGCAGATTATTAACTAACAATAACGAATAGGTATTAGTTAAATCAAATTTGTGTAGTAGATATAGGCATAAAACTTATTTTAAATCTGTCGCGAAACATACGAAAATTAGTATCATTTACATGCACTGACGCATCTAAGCATTTCGTTGAAAATGTCAGAGAACGAAATTCAACTGACAAATAAGTATCCAACTGCAGTATATACAAAAAATTGCAGGCGACAAATACGACCCTCTCCCAAGGTAGTCTTAAATACATTGCACTTGACCGGAATGCCGAATGTATTGTTGCTAAGCAATCACAAATGAAGATTTTTGTGGCTTTTACTACACTCACTTTATTCAATTAAACAAACAGAATTTGAACAGATTTTGATTGCAATTCTTTATTGAAAATATGATATATCGTCCTATTTCCCACATTTCCTCACCAATATATATAGTGGTAAAAGGATTTAAATATCGGCTCTACTAATATAGTCGCCAATAAACACGAAAACTGAGGTGTGCGATATATATATATATATATATATATATATATATATATATATATATATATATATATACCGAGTCTGTAAAGGATACTAACACTATGGCTATTGTGTCAGTAACCGATACCAACATTATAGTACCAAAAAGGTACATGGTACTAACACTATGGTTGCCGAAATATATAGTGGTTAACGGGCGTAATACCGCCTACTACTGATGAGTCGCCAGTAAGCACGAAACGAATGTGCATGAGGTTATACTTCTGTTCATGCTGCCTTTGGTTTACCCTTCTGGTCACAACTGAACTAATTTGTTACTAGGTTCGCAACACCTAATACATACTTGCATATATATTAGTTCTCCGCAACAAACAGTATTTAATTTATTACTAAGTTGAACGATTGACAGGAAATTATCTTACAAAATAATTAGATCATTCCAGACTAAAATGTAACAGGGATCTTGAAACGAACTGTAATGTAAACGGGTCACAAATAGTATTGTTCATAAAATCTTTACTTTACATTATTCCAAAACGGCATGATTTAGTATTTCGCAACATTTAAGGGTCTACCATAATATTATCAATGGAGTTTTGATCCGGATTTATGACGACAAGCAGAAGATGGAACAGACTAGGCTGTAGTAATGATGAGATAAAGGTCTTTTCAAGTAGAAATCACCTGAACTCATTAGGATACTCAAAAGGCGCTTAAAACCAGAGATGACGTACGGCGGTTTTACAAGAATTTATCACTTAACTTAAGAAGATGGTCTAAATTGCCTAATGCATGCAGAATCTGAAATACAATTGGCGAGAATTTACAACTTTCTAGCCAAGCTAGGCTTTTAAGCAATAATTGATAACATTTAAGCTACAATATACCTGGCTGAATCACCATCGAATTGGTAAATCAACGAGACGTCTGTTCGTGCGTCTTAGGCCAAGGTGAAACAATATGTAAAAAAGCAAACATTTTACAAATATTGGAGTTAACAAATGATTTTAATATGCGGACTGCAACTGAAAAATATGCTCAATTATAAACATAGCAGAGCTTATAGTACGAATGGTAGAAAATGCGATATCTCAAGAGACAATCGAACGTGCTTTTTCTGTATTAACCAAGTCAGACGTATTTGTATTAGTTCAGCGATTCTTAGGCGAATTTTAGCCTACCCTAAAGTTAAGCAAACGTGTAAAAGGTTACTTTAGATCGATAAATGAAATTTAGCTTACCATTCTACTAGAGATGCTTGGACCAAATCAATCATATTTGATGTAATTAAAAATCGCTAAAAATCGCCAAACAGGACATTTCAATATTATGTCAGCTGGAACTCGTTATTATGCATTAAATAGGCGTCGGGCAGATGGTGCCCTGAATTGTATTGGTATCAGCATAATATTTCAACTACAGGTAGTCAATTTATCACAGTGCTCACTTGAAGATCAAATACTACATATCACTTAACTACTATCAAGTTAAAGAGGACATTTGGTCGGAGATAAATGAAGATATGAGCCCTGCTTGACCAACGTGCAAACCTGAACACGTATAATACAACTAAGTAGAGCTATATGGTTTCTTTATTAAAGAAAATAAAACGTATTTCTCCTGAAATAAATTATTTTCCTACCTGCCTGTTTAAGCAAAAGGCGACCGGCCATTCTAGCACAAACATCATGAAATCCCAACTCTGCACTGAGTTGCCTGTTGATGCATTCGAAAGTAAAGCAAAGGCGGCAATAATTATACTACACAGCCAAGCAAAAAACAATAAAATGAAAACATGCTGATTTAATTGCCACTTGAGATGAAAATTCAATCCATGAACATTAATCATGTTTTACTTTAAATAATGTACAGTTTCAAATGCCAATAAAAGATGTTGCTAGCTTGTAATCAAAATTAGCTTCAACATCTTATTGGCCATACTCAGCCATAATGACAGCGTTAGCTCAACCTGCACCGCTCATTTGCAAAGAAAGTAACCACGGAATCTCGTTCTAATTGCAGCACGAATCTCACTAGCATACGCACAAGAGGCTAAATGGTGCTTCAGTTTATGCACGAGTAGTCCAGTGAAAATTCCTATGAGTTCCATCATATGACGCCAGGTGCTCTAACCACTATGTCACCCTGCGGCAGGGTGGCTCAGTGGTTACTGCGCCAGATTCTTAAGTTGACGTATTTAGGTTCAAGCCCTGTCTGCAGCATTTCTCACCCAAATATGTAGTGAGTAAAGGGCGTAATGCCGACTCCCACTGATGAGTCGCCAGTTAGCACGAAACCATTGTACTCGCCATTATACCTTCCATTCATGCTGTCTTTGGGTTATTCTTCTAGTCATATTTGAACTAAACTTTTACTCGGTGAGCAACACCTAATAAACAACTGTATATATATAAGTTCTCTGCAACAAACACTAACTGCTATGTATTGGATGGACTGCCCTTTTTGCACTATACAATACTTAGTTTATACTGATAAATATATGTCCATAATGGGTCTGCTGTTTTTATCAAGATCGAAATCTTGATCAAAGTAAATGCGATATTTTACCCGACTGAAGACGAATAACATAAACCAAAAATACAATTCTTCTATCAGGACAATCCCAACCACACTTTGGCCTGCATCAACAAATATTCGAATGGATTCTCAACAAACCAAACACAACTGCACAATCTGTATCACTATCAAAATTAACAATCCTAGTAACTGCACAATGAGAGGAGTGATCAATACTGAAATCTGCAAAACTTGCGCTGTTACCTCGAGGGAAAAATCAAACGAATAAACAATGCCACACAAAAGACAACACATGAGAAAACCATTGTAAATGCAATACCCAAAAGAGCAAATTTATGTCTATTGACTGCAATTCCATTTATATGTACGTACATATGTATCGCTTATATTTTAACGGATTTTTTTAGTTATGAATACACATACACATGCACATGCGTGACGTGCGCCTATTTAATTGTATGACAATAACGGTTATTAACTAGTCTATCTTGAATGCAACTCAAATGGTTTTAATTGAAATTTAACATGTGTATTGGCCTTTCGGACTTCTAGTTTTAGCACTCATGGCATGTTTTTATGACGAGTGTTCTAAATTATTGATCTCCCCCCACCAGAAAGTGTGAGGGTCATCTCAGTTACGTCATTTTACATTGAGTGTATAAAACGAATAGTTAACGCATGCAAGTATGTATTAGGTGCTGCGAACCTAGTAACATGCATTTGATAAATTATTATTCAGGCACTATAGTCTCAATTAGGTAGATGAAAATAACAGTTATGAAAATGCTCACACACACACAAATGTGACACGCGAATATCTAATGAAAGGTCAACCTGAAGTATATATATTATGGCTAGAGGAAATAACGTGCTTGCTTCATTAGTTTCATTTTTTAAACTTGTGAGGTATATTGCGACTGATGAAGGCTATCGATAAGTTTAGCCGAAATATCTCAAGAGAAGAAAACTACTGGAACAATGACAGCTGCGTTTGTCAAAACGCAGATCAGGTAAACTCAATACGAGAATAGCCTTATCTCAAACATTATTTTGTAATACACGTACATATACACATATAAATGCATACGCAAAAGTCAACATGCACTTAACCTCTAACTAGAAATAGAAATAAAATTAAAAAGAGACTAGTTATTATTCAGTCGTTTATTAGGTGTTGCGCACCTAGTAACAAATTAGTTAAAATAGGACAAGAAAATTAGACAAAAGTAAACATGAACGGAAGGAATAATCTCAATGTGTAGAATCGATTCAACTTTCCGAAGATTCATCGGTAGGAGGCGGTATTATGCTCTTTCTCACTATATATTTTGGTAAGAAATGTGAGATAATTTGGCGGTACAATCCAAAATACGAATGTGTAAACTTGTAGTAGTGCAGCAAACTTCATATAAAGCCTTCGAAAATGCGACTTTACAGCCAACTCACTATACATAATATATAAATCGAGTCTCTAAAAGGTACTAACACTATAGTTGTTGTATCAGTACCTGATACCAATAAATTGATTGCCAAATATTTACATGGTATCAACACTATGGTTTTCGAGTCGATACATGGTACTAACACAATGGACTTCAAGGTGCTAAAGTTCACCAAAATAAAGTATTACAACTACATCTGAACACCTGCTACTCCAGCAAATCCATATACTCTAGCATTGATCGATATCAGGTAAAACCGGTCTACTCGATGAATCGCCCTGGCTACCTGATACAATATTTGGCTTATTCTGATAATACAAACATAATAAAAATCCTGACATTAAGCCTCAAATCAATATAATTATCCAAAATGGCACCGTGTCTTTCTATGATGACAGATTGTGGTTGGTTAGTTAGAACTTCATGTCTTCAGAAATTATAAATATGTTCCACCCAAAAGAAAGGCCAACCAGAAAACATAAGTTTGTATATGACTTTAAATCGCGTGTAGTATGTGGCACTGGTGTCGCAGTGGATAATTACAATCTCGTAATCTAATGTGCCCCGGTTCTAGTCACGTCCGCGGTAATTTTCTAAACGGTAGTTGAAAAGTTCTCAATGAGGAAGAAACCGGTCTATTGGATGAATTGCCTCTGCTATCCGATGCAATACTGAGTTTATACTGACAATATATATAGTATATATAGTATATATATATATATGTGTGTGTGTGTGTGTGTGTCTATAGCATGGCTCTTCTTTAAGGACCAGGAACTCATGTATGAACTATACAGAGTGTATAAAAAAACTACAACAGTTATGCTGAACATTTGCTGAGTTTTATTTGTCCTAAATTGTTCAATACAATACGACTTTTCTTAAATGAATTTTCTGGGTAATATTTCGTTTTCTAGACGTGAGCCAAACAATAGACAATAAAATTATAATTAATCTATACGTGCAACAAACTACCTTAGATATTTCAAAGTAACGCCTTGGCGAATGACATTTCATCTAGAATCTTTTAACTATCCTTTAGTGAACTGTCATGTAAGTTAACATTTTACCTTTGAACACTGCGTGGAAACGTTCCCCCTACTTCAGTTCACAATCAGCATATTAAAGTTTAGCACTCTGTATTCTTACTTCGGGATTTAAATAACATTGCTGCAGTTTAATTAAACAATAATTTATTGTGACTGGCGGTAGTTTTATTATGTTGCTTGACGTCTGGTTAAATACAATGGGGTTGGTGTTTACTTCAAGCTCGCAAACTTGATTTAAAGAATTGTGACTGTTCTTAAATAAGGAACGGGCTGGCCATTATCAGGAACTTTCAAAAAATATATCCTTTATCGCCGTGTAATAAATTAAATTTGCTGTGTTTCTCATAAATGAAAACCCGCTTAACGGTGACGGCATCCAATAACGGTTTTTCTGATAAGCGTATTATTTATATATCTATAGTATCAATTTAATTCAACCTCAGTTGACAAACTTTAGGCAGCATTCCAATCGTTGCTTAAGCCGTGTTTCTTTTAAAGATAATTATTTCTGTGTTGCTCTAATGTTAGACAACTACTGTAGTTTTATATAGATACATTAACATTTGATAATATTTAAATTATGTACAAGCATAGCGCTTCTTTATTAAACATTTAAAATTTCATTTTTCTGTGAACAAAGTTACTACTTTTGCATATTTAACCTTCGTGTGAATCTTAATTTGTTCAAATTCTGTGAGAATTTTATATGAGTATGTTTCAGTTATCAAGTGTCAGTGTGTAAAATTGACCGGCTAATTCTGTTATTAATTATGACAAATTTTCGGCAGATCTTAAGAATTTTCAGTCTCAAGCATCTAGTGCACTGTCTCACCTCAGAGAAATAATTCAGAACATGAAGGGTTCCGACTTGCCATCGCATCGCCTGAAGTATCTCAAACAATAATCGCACCGACCGTATGGTCCACGTCCATCATCACAACGTGCACAGAGTCCCGGTCCCACTTCGGATCATCAGTACCACACTATACGTGGATCAACACTCAGTCATCCACAGTCAGATCAGTATCTCTCAGTGACCTCTCGTAGTACTTGGTGCATAAATCATCGAATGTGATTATACGGGGCCAGCGCTAGCATGAAAGCCTATCAAAAAGGCACCCTGTGTGAATTTCCTCGATGGCCTACAACGAACCGCGTGGTTAATGATTTTACAGATCAAAATTTGCGCGTAGTGCTTGTGGTTGATTCTACTGTCGCGATATCACAAGTTACACCCGATTTTACAGTAACGTGCGGCCTACAACACACCACCAAAGAGGGATAGACCTTTTACCATTTTCTGTTTACCAATACTAATTCTAATGCTTATATTGAATAAATTTATGCCTTTGGCTAGGTAAACGTTGCTGCCTTAATCAGACAATGCGTTACTTGTAGCTATGGCTGTGAATAAAGCTCGAAAAACTAGCAAACCCCTTTGTAATTGGCAATTTTACCCGAAAAGTCCAAGATTTACAGAAGAGATGTCCAGTAAGACTGTTGGAAAAATACCGTTCTTCGATGTCAGATATTACATTGATTTATATAGAATCCCGAAATTCGTTAAGCTGTTTGTGCGCCTCTCTTTAATTACTTAGTCTTAACAGTAGTATGACTTCTGATTCTATTTATGGAACACATTTTGGTGCATTGCATTGATCAATTGCATTAGCAAACTGAGACTAATACTCCCTAGATCACACGAAAAAGCACGAAAGTTACCGCTGAATAAACGTATTTGTGCTGCTACGCTTTAACGATATAAATCGGCTTATTCATTAACGAAAAACGTACTTCCTATAATTCAATATCTTTTACTATAAACAATAAATATGTTTAATTTGCGCCATAAACATATGTTATCATCAAATATCCAATTCTCAGTGGGCAATTTATCTGACTTATAATGAAAGATCGATCATGGCTATTTTAATAGGATACCAATCTGTCATTATTTTGCCTTATGTGCTGATGGTTGATACATTTATGCTGTAATTTATTTCCTCATTATGTGATGATACACACACGAATACTTTCGTATGTCAATATTCTGTTCAAACCCACCTGCTGATCTTTTTCACAACCTCTCTCCTTGTTGTTGCATAACACGAAAATTACCAATAAAATCTCACGTAGGTTCTAAATGAGAATTCGTTTATAATTTTAATCACAGCAATATTTATGTCTATCAATGTGAAAAATATCGCCATTACTAGCCTGTTCGTATAGAATTGTGCCAAATTAAATACACTCGCAGTATCTTAATTTACTGGCATGGTATTCACAAGTCGCTGTCTAGCCCACATTAAAGATATAACATAAAATTAGGAATAATTTAGCAATTCATGCGAAAGAAATCGTTAATTTTAATTAAGCATTATTTTGAAATATTGTTTTCAAATAAATAAGTGATAGGAATTCAAAAAATAGTGAACTCATGCAATAAACACGATCATTGTACCGAACTAGCATTAGCGTGACTCTGTTACTTATAAGCTCACTATTTGGATGGATTCACAAATTAATAGAGAGGAAACAAAGATAATGTCATACTGGGGAGCCAAAAAGCACATGTCGAAATTAAGTTTATGGAATAAAAGTACGAAAAATAAAAAATTAATGGACAAAATAAGTCAAGACAAAGAAATAATTACAGATACCAGCCAAAGTTAAGGAAAACAATTTACTAAATAATAAAGTAATGTATGAAAGAAAATTAAGTATTAACGAAATTGCGGCATATAAGTACAACATCATAAAAAGAAAAGTATTAAAGATGTGACGTAGTAATACAGATTAGATATTTTTTTGAACACGAAATACTCCTCAAAAAGTAGTCAAACTACGGTAGAATAAAATAAGAGGTTTTCAGTAGAATGATCAATCCAAAGATTGTAATGATAGTCAAATTAGAACGCACATAGTGTAAAATACTTTGTATAAAGATTTATATAAACTAGCAAAGAAATCTAGATACTGGTAACTGATCTGCTACTCCTTAATTTTGTGACGTTTTTTAACAGATATTTTTATGCCAGTTCTGAACAGCATTTCGTATCATATGTTAATACCATATTTATTGATATATGATTTGTTGCAGTGAGGTAATATATATGCTATTGTGTATTAGGTGTTACGTACCAAGTGAAAATTATTTCAAATATGGTCAGAAGGACAAACTAAAGTAAACATAATCGGAAGGTGCAATCTCATGTACATGTGCATTTCGGACTTACCGGCACTCATCAGTAGGAGCCGGTATAACTCCCTATACTCGCTAAATATTTGGTCAAAATATGCGGAACAGTTGGAAGGTACAGTCCTCAATACGAATGTGAACTGAAGCAGTAATAGAGTTAACTGCGCATAACGTCTTCGACAACGCGACATCAAATATATACCGAGCCTGTAAAAGATACCAACACTGTGTTTTTTGAAAGATTGAGCATGTACCGGATGCCAATGATTTCCGAGAACAGGTAAATTGCATTAAAATTAAAAAAATACAGACAACGCTTAAAAACCATTACTCCAGATACTACATACACCATAGTCTTGTTCAACAGCATTTATCACAATAATGATAATTATGACATCGTTCAATAAAATATATAATAGTTATACAATCATTGCTACGGGTAACTCGTATATATCCAAATGTGTATTAGGTATCGCTTACCCAGTAACAAATTAATTCAAATAGGACCAGAAGGACATAGCCAAGTTGTAATGAACGAAAGAAATAATCTCCATTAAAAGGGACTTTTCTTGCTCGTGTCGATTAATCATTAGTAAAAACGACACGCATGTGCACATGAGATTGTATCATACGCCCATGCTGACATTGTTATATCCTTCTTGTCCTACTTGAACTGCATTGTTACTAAGTATGCAATACTTAATAAAATTTTAATATATTGAGTATTACACACAAAATATTTCCACTACTCAAGAATCTATTACATTGTACCTAGATTTAATTTCTATTGATTTCTCATGCAACCTTGTCAAACTTACCTGATCTGACTCGGCGTGTGTTCCCCGCCACAAAAGGGTTCAACAGCCACAGGATTACATGGACTCCTGGACAGTACCCCGTACTTCCGAATGGCGAATGAGCTCTCAACAGCCAACGGCAACCATGCAACTTACTGCTGCCTTGCAGACTGCGCTTGGATGTGCAAAGGCTAGAGGTGCGTCCTCGATCAAAAAGCCGAGTGGTGAGGGGACACCACTTGTACCAAATTCCCAAGAAACTCCATGAAATGTCAATGGAGCCGGCTTATCCTCCAAAAGGAGTCAGCCGCAGTAAAGTAAAGTAAAGATCTGTTTTATGAATAACACTGAATGGTTCCCAGTCCATTATTTAATGGAAATATTTCGGCACATTAGTCATTGTCCTTCATCAGTCAACAATTTAACATGTCTTAGGAAAAGACTAATAAGGCAAATGTGATATTTCCTATTGCCATTTCATTTATACTTCTGACTGGTTAGTCTCATAAAATCTAACGCTCCACTAGATATGTGCGCGTAACATACACGTGTTTGCCCATAACCGCAGCGTCGATCAACAAAGTGATATTAGAGTGGATGAATTTTAATTTACTCTCGATGTTTGTTACATTGATTTTTAATACTCAACGTGTGTAGCGGCTCACACTAATTCGCCGACATATTGACAAAATGAAATCCAAATTTCATTACGCAATACCAACTAAATCAAGAGAAATTTTCCATTGACCAATGGCATGCGACCTTGCGCCTCCACAAGTACATAAGCAAGGTGCACTTACCATGCAACACACTTGACACTTCTGCTCTGCGCGTTACATGTGATTGCTGTCGCTCTCTCTACTTGACTGTTTAACTATGCTGGCTTCTGGATTTGCGTTTATCATGCTCTGTCATTGCGTCACGTGGACTCCAGTCACGGCAAGCTTCTTGTTGTTGCACAACTAGTCATACGCGATCGATTACCTATTAATAGGATTTCTACGTGTGCCGGCCATCACGGTGTTGCCGCAAATCTTCAACAAGACAATTCTGAACATTCGAACAGCAGCTCATCCCTCTGGTTGCGACGGCTCTACTTATCCCGATACACAAACACGAAGGAACACCAGTCAATCAACCGGAGCAGGCCTCAAGTGTCTAGGAGTACTTCTAGACACTGCAACACTACCAAACTTTTTCGGTATTTTCCAGAGAACGCAATTCCGGCCCTGTTAAGGGCCACACACAGTAACTTTATCCCATTATCTGCGGTTTGTTTACTATTTTGGAACGTCGCACATTTACTTGCAGCCGAGGCGTTTACACGTTTAAAGGGCACTAACAATATGGTTATTATGTCATGCAGTTCTGTGTTCTCCTCTGCTTACTTTTATTTGACTCAGGATTTCACCAACATATAGGAGACGACAGACTTTGCATTGAATTGCATACATTAATAATGTTTATAATGGGTCATTTTTTGGTTAGGGGTCTAGTGCTCAGGATAATGGACTGCATTTTAAAGATATTGTTTTGACTTTTCCGCTTTGTTTGGTCTCCGGCAATACCATTACCCAACGATATCCCCTCGCTCTTCCAAATTTTGCGTACATGAAATTAGTATTAAATTTACATGCTACAAACATTGTTGTTGCTCTTAAAAGATTATGAAGGTAACCATTTACCTTGAATATTTCACACAGTCCGCCTAAATCTAATTCCCTGTTTTTAAGCCAATAATTGATTATTTGGAAAATGCTGTAAGAAATGCAATATGAAGGATTGGATATTTTCGCTAAAATCTTCCAATTAGTATTAGAAAGGTTTTTATCCTGTTCCGCTGGGTTTCACATTATTTCAGGTACGTTGATCTATCTTTATATTGAAAACGGAAGGAAAACTTTCATAAAACCACGAGGAACTGGATATAACTCCTTCAGACGATACGGATGATTTATTATAATATTTTTGATTGCAACAAAATTCTATGCAACCTTTTTAGAGCGAACACATAACTAAATGTTTTAACAAAAATAGCTTTTAAACATGCAGTGGTCAAAAATAAAAATTAACAAGAAAACAGTTCAGACTTACAATAACTTGGTCATCGCATAAGTCATCTTTTCAAAACTGAAAGCATAAATAAAAAAACAAATGTTAAGTGGCGGGATAATTAATTTAATAATAAACCAAAAACTGCGTTACATAAAAACCAGAATGAAAATGTGGAAATCAAATAAAAATAAATCATAATTTTGTGTTTATGAATCGGGCATTTTGTACAATTCTTAATTTTAGTTACATTGACATTAAACCACAATGTGTTCGATACTTTCTCATTGATCACCCCCTTCCTATTAACCATCTGCGCACTTGGCGACATTACGTAAATCGGAAATTTAAGATTGCTGCAATGAACTGGAAGAATGGGGTTGAGTCTGTCATTTCCAAGATTAATATATATATATATATATATATATATATATATATATATATATATATATATATATATGGTTGTTGATGTGTTTTCACGTACCCATTTATATGTAAATTTGGAGTTTTAGTTACTCAGGGACTTTGTTTGATCAAAACTGTAAGTGATTCGTGATTTAAAATATAAATAGAGCAGTCTCAAACGAGGTTCCCACATTTGCTTAAATCTGGTGGTGAGAGAACTGTACGTTGTTATCAGAATCCTGGAAATGGGATAACGAAACATCGCCAGGCAACTAAGATTAGATCGAAACTCATTTACAATGGTTAGTACGCATGATGTGGGAACCTCCGGAGTGAGTGTACGTATTAGCAGCCAGCCACTACGAAGTCGAACTCAAAGCGTACTTGGAAATGAGAATCAATATGATCATTGCGGAACTGAGAGAGCAGATCGACCACTCACGAAGGTAAATCGTGGATACAATAAATGTGATGATTACATTGCGCAACAATGAATAACATATTCAAACGTTAAATTCTGTAAAATATTAAAACTTACTCAATAAAACGATGTAGTAATAAAGCATTTGTTAGAAAATTAAACAATCATTGATTGCGCGGGTGTGGTGATAGAAATTATTTACATAAAATTTGCAAGCTTGAAATCAACATCAATTCCATTGTATCGAACTAGCCAGTATTTTGTCTACATTAATCGACTGGCCAAACACAATGGGATTGGTTTTAATTTGAAGTTCGCAAATTTGATTTCCTGAATGTGTTAGAAAAGTTCGTCATCCTATAGACGCAGGTTGATTGACAGTCACACAGTTTCTGCTAGAGTTTAAATGTTGGTGTAGATTGCGAAGTGCCGGCCTTAATTTTTGTTATCATTCCGCCATTTTCATGTGCAGGACAATTGATAGCACTTGTAGGGCGTTAAAAGCTTGAATCCTTTACATTTCCGGGTGTAACGATTTAATTTGGCCTTGATTGATGGGTTCTGACCTGTCCTACCATTCTGAAGTCGTCCATCAGTTGCTTGTCCGAGAATGACGTTGAAACCGGATTTTCCGAATTTTTAGGACTTCATTTCCAGTCTCATCTTCAGGTTAGACCCCACACTCACCGGGAAAAACAACTTATGGCAAATATGGTAGCCCCATTCAAAACAGATCTATTTATATTTATTATTATTATTATTATTTATATTTATTATCAGTCTCAATATCCGGTCTTAATAACTATTCTCTTATACTCACATGTATATAGAATTTTTTTTTAAATCACAAACCCCCCACCACACACTCAACAACCTAATCACACATATGTGTACTCTAATCTTAAATGAAATTTATAGAATAACTATAAGTAAACCATATGGATTAACATACACGCCAATCCAAGATGCTTTGATTTTTTAATTACTTTTCCCGACGCGTAGAAGGATCAATAATTTTTGTAATTTTTAATAATATTGCATAAATAGTATTATTCTATCGTTTGGAGAAGACCGAATACGGAGTCTACACTAACGAATGGTATATCAATTAAATACAAATTTATACACATATCCTGTATAAATTTAACTTTTCATTTAAATGTCTGTGTCCAAAGCATATACATATCTATGTATATATAAGATTACATGTTAATCTGCTAGAGTTGTTCGAGTATTTAAAACCTAATTGACTCATCGTATTCATTCTACACTAGTACCTGTCTTTCTTATCGTCCAGTTATGATTTTCTAAAACTACATGTCACTGCCAACACAATATCTAACTATTATATCGATGAAATCTTTGATGAAATCTTCATAATGGCAACGTTAATAAAAACGATAGATTCGCCAATTGAGGCCAGAATACGAAGCCATTACCAACGTAGTGGAATCAATTTTCTACTGTAGCAATAATAATATCCATATCTGTTTAAAGTGTTTGATACAGTTGAAGAAAAGAACAACTGTGATTAAGATTTGCAGTACAAATGAAGATTATTGGCAAAATATTGATTCGCCTCAAATATTACTGCATTAAATATACCTCTTGAAGTTTGCATCGTTTTTGGTGCACGTGCGCTCTTTAAAATGGCCTTGGGTTTGGGGCGTTGTGCCGAACGCAAATGCATATCTGTTTACAGGATAATGAATTGCACCTTGTGGTTCATCATAAAGTTAAAATAAGGTGGGTCACGACTTACATATAAATATGTATATCATATTTCAAAACTGCATATCTAATTTATAAAGATTTCAGTTAATATCGACAACAGATATATAACTAAATGCTGTCATTATAGTTTAAATATATATATAGATATATTACACAGTATATTTCTTATTAGGAGGAAAAACGCATTTAATAAGAAAGTGAATAATGGCCATTTATTTCGGGAGTTATAAACATCACTTTATAATTTAACAATAATTGATTGCGCGGGTGGTAGTAACAATTCTTTAAATCAAGTTTGCGAGCTTGAAGTAAACACCAATCCCATTGTATTTAACCAATCGTTGAATAACAGTAAAAAATAGCCGCCAGCGTAACGCACCGACGCTCTCTGACCTTCCATGGTCAGAGTACGGCAAACTGACTATCGAGGGAAACCACATTGAATATGGTATATATATGGAAAAGTCAAATTTAGATATGCGGCTCTCAAGTTCAATTTATGCCAGACTGCTGGTATAGAGCCGCATATCTAAATTTGATTTCCATATATTCAATGCGGTTTGATCCTCGATAGTCAGTTTGCCGTCGTACTCTGATGATCATCATGAAAGGTCGAAACGCGTCAGTGCATCGCGGCTGGTGGTAGTTCTGTTATGTCATTCGACGAATGGTTAAATACAATGGGATTGGTGTTTACTTCGAGCTCGCAAACTTGATTTAAAGAATCATTTTATAATCTTTCATTTATATGCATGTTGGGTTTTCTTTTGATTATGCGGATAGCAACTAGCCTGACTTTCGGTTTAACTTCTATTTCTTATTTTGGATGATTTGTAAGTGTAATGGAGTATGTGTCTGTGTTTGTCTGTGTGCGTGAAGGAGTCCTTATCATTGAACTGAAATGATTTCTGAGATCTGTTCACTTCTATTGATTAATTGGAAGATAACCAACCGTTCGCTATACATATATATATATATATATATATATATATATATATATATATATATATATATATCATGCCCATTGCCTTCGAATATTACACAGTATATTTCTAATTAGGAAGAAAAAATAAATTAATAACAAAGGTGATAACGGCTATCTACGCGACTACTAAACTTCACTTTACAATCTTTCATTTATATATATATCCTGGGTTTTCATTTTATTATGGGGGTGACAACCAATGTGACTCGTAAAACCGATTCAGATTTGCTTATATATATATATATATATTATATATATATATATATATATATATATATTATATATATATATATTATTCGGTATATTTTTGGATAAAATATATATCTATGGAGAGTACGGTTATTGTGTTTAAATCGTGATGTATTTCTTGAACACTTAACATTGCAGGTACAATCCTCCTAAAATAGACTTTTAGGAATTCCAATTTATTAAGCGAATTAGAACAAAACTGATTTTCAATTAACCATTTACAAAACACAATGAGAGAAATGTCTTGTGATAAGACGTTATTCAAACCGTTTTTCGTTGAAAATGGTTAAAAATAAAATATCAGTAACCTTTTGAAGTTCGAAGATAACAAAACTGTATTCGAGATTAAAAGGCGATGGTTTTAATAGATTAATGTGCATATGTCAGTTAAATACTTTTTGTTGCGAAGAACTAATATATATGCAAGTATGTATTAGGCGTTGCGAACCTAGTAACAAATTAGTTCAGTTGTGACCAGAAGGATAAACCAAAGGCAGCATGAACGGAAAGTATAATCTCATGCGCATTCGTTTCGTGCTTACTGGCGACTCATCAGTAGGAGCCGATATTACGCCCTTTAACCACTGAATATTTGGTCAAAGAATGTGGAATAATAGGACAGTACAATCTCCTAGACAAATGTGTAAACCTGCAATAGTGAAGCTAACAACATCTAAATTCAACGATAATGCGACTTCAACGCTAACTCACACTATATAATATATACCAAGTCTGTAAAGGATATTAGGTTCGCAACATCTAATACATACTTGCATATATATTAGATCTTCGCAACAAACAGTATTTAACTGTAATATATTGAAATGAATGACGTCATGCTTACCGCGAAAAGTGATAACTGATATCGATCAAGGCCAGAGTGTATGGATTTACTGGAGTAACAGGTGTTCAGAAATTGTTGTAATTCTCAATTTCGGTGAACTATAGCATAAATTGATATCCATCAGGTTGGTATCATGTACCGACTCGGTAACCATAGTGTTAGTACCATGTACCTTTTCGGTACAATAATGTTGGTATCGGTTACTAACACAATAATCATAGTGTTAGTATTCTTTACAGACTCGGATATATATATATATATATATATATATATATATATATATATATATATTATAGTGTGAGTTAGCGTTGAAGTCGCATTGTCGTTGACTTTAGATGATGTTAGCTTCACTATTGCAGGTTTACACATTCGTCTAGGAGATTGTACCGTCCTATTATTCCACATTCTTCTACCAAATATATAGTGGTTAAAGGGCGTAATACCGGCTCCTACTGATGAGTCGCCAGTAAGCACGAAACGAATGTGCATGAGATTATACTTTCCGTTCATGCTGCCTTTGGTTTATCCTTCTGGTCACAACTGAACTAATTTGTTACTAGGTTCGCAAAACCTAATACATACTTGCATATATATTAGTTCTTCGCAACAAACAGTATTTAACTGTAATATATTGAATTGAATGATGTCATGCTTACCGCGAAATGTGATAACTAATATCGATCAAGGCCAGGGTGTATGGATTTACTGGGGTAACAGGTGTTCAGAAATTGTTGTAATTCTCAATTTCGGTGAACTATAGCATAAATTGATATCCATCAGGTTGGTATCATGTACCGACTCGGTAACCATAGTGTTAGTACCATGTACCTTTTCGGTACAATAATGTTGGTATCGGTTACTAACACAATAGTCATAGTGTTAGTATCCTTTACAGACTCGGTATATATATTATATAGTGTGAGTTAGCGTTGAAGTCGCATTGTCGTTGACTTTAGATTATGTTAGCTTCACTATTACAGGTTTACACATTCGTCTAGGAGATTGTACCGTCCTATTATTCCACATTCTTCTACCAAATATATAGTGGTTAAAGGGCGTAATACCGGCTCCTACTGATGAGTCGCCAGTAAGCACGAAACGAATGTGCATGAGATTATACTTTCCGTTCATGCTGCCTTTGGTTTATCCTTCTGGTCACAACTGAACTAATTTGTTACTAGGTTCGCAACACCTAATACATACTTGCATATATATTAGGTCTTCGCAACAAACAGTATTTAACTGTAATATATTGCATTGAATGATGTCATGCTTACCGCGAAATGTGATAACTGATATCGATCAAGGCCAGAGTGTATGGATTTACTGGAGTAACAGGTGTTCAGAAATTGTTGTAATTCTCAATTTCGGTGAACTATAGCATAAATTGATATCCATCAGGTTGGTATCATGTACCGACTCGGTAACCATAGTGTTAGTACCATGTACCTTTTCGGTACAATAATGTTGGTATCGGTTACTAACACAATAGCCATAGTGTTAGTATCCTTTACAGACTCGGTATATATATTATATAGTGTGAGTTAGCATTGAAGTCGCATTGTCGTTGACTTTAGATTATGTTAGCTTCACTATTACAGGTTTACACATTCGTCTAGGAGATTGTACCGTCCTATTATTCCACATTCTTCTACCAAATATATAGTGGTTAAAGGGCGTAATACCGGCTCCTACTGATGAGTCGCCAGTAAGCACGAAAGGAATGTGAATGAGATTATACTTTCCGTTCATGCTGCCTTTGGTTTATCCTTCTGGTCACAACTGAACTAATTTGTTACTAGGTTCGCAACACCTAATACATACTTGCATATATATTAGATCTTCGCAACAAACAGTATTTAACTGTAATATATTGAATTGAATGATGTCATGCTTACCGCGAAATGTGATAACTGAAATCGATGAAGGCCAGGGTTTATAGATTTACTGGAGTAACAGGTGTTCGGAAATTGTTGTAATTCTCAATTTGGGTGAACTATAGCATAAATTGATATCCATCAGGTTGGTATCATGTACCGACTCGGTAACCATAGTGTTAGTACCATGTACCCTTTCGGTACAATAATGTTGGTATCGGTTACTAACACAATAGCCATAGTGTTAGTATTCTTTACAGACTCGGTATATATATTATATATATATATATATATATATATTATATAGTGTGAGTTAGCATTGAAGTCGCATTGTCGTTGACTTCAGGTTATGTTAGCTTCACTATTACAGGTTTACACATTCGTCTAGGAGATTGTACCGTCCTATTATTCCACATTCTTTGACCAAATATACAGTGGTTAAAGGGCGTAATACCGGCTCCTACTGATGAGTCGCCAGTAAGCACGAAACGAATGTGCATGAGATTATACTTTCCGTTCATGCTGCCTTTGGTTTATCCTTCTGGTCACAACTGAACTAATTTGTTACTAGGTTCGCAAAACCTAATACATACTTGCATATATATTAGATCTTCGCAACAAACAGTATTTAACTGTAATATATTGAATTGAATGATGTCATGCTTACCGCGAAATGTGATAACTGATATCGATCAAGGCCAGAGTAGATGGATTTACTGGAGTAACAGGTGTTCAGAAATTGTTGTAATTCTCAATTTCGGTGAACTATAGCATAAATTGATATCCATCAGGTTGGTATCATGTACCGACTCGGTAACCATAGTGTTAGTACCATGTACCTTTTCGGTACAATAATGTTGGTATCGGTTACTAACACAATAGCCATAGTGTTAGTATCCTTTACAGACTCGGTATATATATTATATAGTGTGAGTTAGCGTTGAAGTCGCATTGTCGTTGACTTTAGATGATGTTAACTTCACTATTGTTCATATTGTTTGGAAATTTCACTTATACATCTGTTGTATTTTGCAATAAATATTACTATAATTAATATGTCTTTCTGAAATGAAGCACCGTGCGATGAAATGTCAAAAGAGGATGTATTGATTAATAGAAACATTTTTTTAAATTGATAAAATCTTTAAATTGATGTTAACAAACTACTCAGTTGAGGAGTTTAATTGGCAAACGCGCTCGAGTTGAAGTTAGATTAATTTTTTTAAACGTGTTATGATGGGAATACATTTCAAAGTGCAATTCATCGCATTCCATCCATTTCATCTGTACATTCCATTGAATATCTCGGAACCACATTAGGCCGATTGTATAATATTACCAAATTGAATGATTCGCTCGCTAAGCACCTATTTCAGATACAGAATGTCTTGGTCATCTTCCTTCAAGATGAAACACTCATGAAAAATAATCAATGAAGATGTAGCATAGTATCTTTAAAGCCCCAGCGTGGCTTAGTTATGGCGACGCCATTTTCACTCACAAAACTAAAAACAAAACTGCCGCATCTCCACCAAACATATTGCTTCCCAATCCTAAATACACTTCTACCCAAAAGTTACTATTTACGCACATTACGCCAGCATCTTAGAGCCCTGCTGCGCAATCATCTTCCTCTAGACCTTACACCACAATTAAACGACCTTTTCAAGAATCAAATTCAAAACAGATTAAAATTCTTATAATGAATCTGTTAATAAAACCGGAGCAAAACTTAAACCCAACACGAATAAACAGATGCCAACCTCTATAAAATAAACAACACTAAACCTACGAAATCAGCCAATTGAGACATTTTACAGCCAAATAAATCTTATGAATATAAAAAACAAGATAAATATACAGATCTAAAAAATGCGCTTATTCGCACCACCTTCTAGTCAACAGTTAACAAATAGATGCAGCGTTATTAAAGAAAGACAAGTCGTCGTAAAAAGTACACTAAATCATGAGTAAGCGAATAACTTTAAGTACGTAATTAACCTCGCTCACTTAGCTAAACTACACATCACTTCATTCACTCGCTTTATTCGTTCCATGAAATAATAAAGATTTTTCTTTCTTGGATGAACTCACAGATCTAGGCCTCCCCCAAGAAAATTCAAGGTGCACGCCATTACTTACCTAATATCAACCAAAGTGATCCGCAGCATCCAATTGACCCTAGCTTTTAGTACTTCAATTAAATTAAAGATAATTAATTACAAAATTGATATATGTAACAACACTTGTCATCTACGTTTACAGTAAACTTCCACATGGCTAGAATATTCGTGATAGTGGTACGTTCTTGTATAAATCCATGCTAGTTTGAATCAAAGTCAATCAGTATACATGGATCTATATTATATAATATTCATCGTTCAATTATCTTCAAAAATAAAATAATAGTTGAGATTATCCTATAATCCTGAACATTCGTTAGTCTACGCTTGACCATAGCTCGAAATTTTCTGTAGAAAAAGGCACAGCGTATTCAAAAAGTAAATTATCGATCGATATTCCAAGATAGTCATTTTGGCACTTAGTAATAACTATTAGTAATTAATACGGCTTCCATATTTGTCTAGCCATTGAGATATTATGCAAACAAAATAAATAGTTTAATTTTCACATTTTGTGATCCGAACTGCGAGTACTCATTTTATGTTATATTATGGACAGAGGTTTTTTTCATGTGGAATTTTCTGGTAGATAATTTAAAAGACAATATAATAGGTATGCATATTTCAGCCTATTTTAATTTGGACTGGGATCATAAGTATAGAACTATAGGTATATGAATGGACTAGCACTAATATGATGAGGTAAATTATCTAACATCAGTCACGTGGCTAATTATAAATCCGACAAAATCGAGAAAAACATCATATCATTTCACCAAAACAGTGCAGAGCGCATTGATATGAAAACAAGAATAGTACAAAAACTTGCTTTTTTGCGAACCTTAACCATACCGAACTGGGCTCAGTCAACAGACAGTGTGGAGATATCAATTTCATCAAGGTCGTGATCTTGATATAAACACCTGACCCATTATGTAAATACATTTGTCTGTATAAACTAAGTATAGCATAGTGTAGAAAAGGCAAAGATGTGGAGACAGGCTTCTATTGAGGTCCGCTGATGAAACCAATGCGATACACGATTTTCCCACAGTTTTACTGGAAATGCATCATCGGTATAGAGCACAGTGAGATAAATTAATATGTGAGTTTGTGTATGGAAATGCATTGAAGTTTCCTGGAAACATTTTTCTAGAAATTATAGTTGTCTTGATAATGAATCTAATTCTGTAGGCGGGTTTGTGAGTGCTAATATAGATAAGAAGTGTCGCCTAGCTCCAAACAATATTATGTGTCAAATCTTAGTACTACGCATCCTTTGATATAAATCTTTCATCATATTTATTTATCTTTGACACGACTAATAAGAAATGCATGACTTAATTTTACAATAAACTATTTATGGTCAGAAGGATGGTTAAGAATGTAGTCAATGAAACACCTAGCGTACAAGACTCAATATCTCTGGATCGTTGCGTTCCAGAATATACACGAGTGGACGAAGTTAGTGAGAAGCAAGAACAGTTGAAGGATCAAGATTCCGAGGCCTCATTCTACTCGCAAGTTTCGGCAACATAATACAAAGTTCGGGGAAGCCAAGTTGGTGCAAAACATCAAAAAGAAGATGCTTTATTTCGAAATACACAATTTGTAAGAATTATGTTGAAAATTAGTAAAGGGTAAAAATATCTACATTTAGACGCCTTCTTTAAAAATATGAGCGTTTGTGGGAGTTGGGAGAACCTAGGATACAATTTAATTACCAATTTTATTTTGACTTTTATTGAAATTAAAGTTGCGAGCTTGGTATAAACACCAATCTTATTATATAAACACATGACGGTATGAACCAAGCATTGTAAAAGGTAATAAAGATAATTTATCAAATTGACTAGCTTCGTCCTAATTTTGAACTCTCCAAGTATTGCATGGGGCTCGGTCCAAGATAAATATTGCAGAATATTCAGTTAGATAATAACTCATGATTTGGTCAATTTTTCCTTCAGGCGGAGCCTATGCGACATCTATTTAAACCTAAAGATTCAATTAGCTAGCCCAATATGCCAGTTTACAACAGAGACCACGCTACATGGGGAAGTGGTATAAGATTAAATATTTATTTAACTAAACAATCATTGATAATAATGATTACTTAAATCCCGATTGCGAGCTTGATATAAACACTAATTATATTATATATACCTTTGACAGTATACAGTACGCATTATATATCATTGAAAAGGAATTCATCCAGCAGACCGGCTTAGACTTTATTGATAATTTTTCAAGTTACCTGATCTGCGTTTTGACTAACGCAGCTTTTATTGTTCCAGTAGTTTTCTTTCTTTAAAATATTTCGGCTACCTTTATTTTAAATAAAGAAAACTACTGGAACAATAAAAGCTGCTTTAGTCAAAACGCAGATATGGTAATTTCAATTAATCCAGGTTCGCAAAAACAATTTTCATTCAATTTTTCAAGCATTTCCACGATATTTCCACGCACAACACATCCTTCATTTGCATAATAACTTACGCTTGAAATTTAGGTCTGAAGAAATATCAAAAGGGCTCCACTTGAAGTGCAGGCTATCCAGAAGTATAAGTTAGTATATAACTAAAAATTGTGTGTAGTTTGCGGCAAGGTATCGCAATGAATATGCTTCGTTCAAGCCCCGGACACGGCGAATTCTGAGCACTAATTGAAAAGTTTCGAAAAAGATCGAAACCGGTCTAATGGACCAATTCCTTTCGCTATGCTATACAATGCTTAGTTTAATTATACGAACACTGGTTGTGCTGGCGGTGATAACATATATTTAGTACAAGCTTGCGATTTTGATCTAAAAACCTATCTCCACATAAACAAACATTTTTCAGTATAAACTAGGCATTGTATAATGTAGAAAAGGCAATTCATTTACTAGATCGGTTTCATAATTACTGGGAACTCTTCACGTACAGGGCTCGAACCTGGGTATGTTTCATTAGAGCAAAATATTCCGAAGCTGACATGCCCAGGTTCGAGACCTGTCCGCGGTAAATTATGGACAATGCCTAATTTATATTGAAAAATATATTCTAAAATTGGTTTTAATATCAAACTCGCAAGCTTGATTTAAACATATGTTATCGCCGACCACATAACCAATAATTGCTTAATTGTATTCAAATATTTCTTAAACAAACGTCTTTCAAATGGTTATTTGTATCCCTTTTGGAGCATTCTTTAGTTAAATTAATGATTTTCATTTCGATTAAATAAAAACGTTTTTCAGTTTTTGAATTTTTATCTTCGGCTTTATCACTAACGCGGAAAAGCCAAGCTTTGGTGGTGATTAATTGAACGTTCGTTTGCTGTACCTAAATCGAAGAAATATTGCAAAATGAGCAGCTTCATTATGAACCTTTAGTTCTTTTCCCATTTAAAATATTTTGGGAAAATATTTCGAGCTAAATCTGGCAAAGCGTAACAGCCGGAGTCGTTTCGCTCGTTGATTTCTATCAATTTGAACTGAGATCGAAATTTAAATTTTTATATTTTCTAGATTTCCCATCTGATCTCATCTCTTTGAAACTTCTTATACTTGAAAATAACATATATATTTTGTAGATTTGCTTTATATTTCATCAGAATTTTCTAAATTTTCTCTCGCCTGACTTTCAAGTATACATGAATTTTTACCATACTCTTCTATCATGAACCAGATTTTGCCGCCAGCCTCTGCTACCCCTTTCATAACTCAGATGGTATTATCCAATCTCGCTGATCTCCAGTAACAAATAGAAGATGTCAAGAGTTTGTTTGGAGCCTTATCTGTGAGCCTGTCTATTTCCACCTCGCAGCCACTCCTGTTGCGTCAGGCCAGTGCTTCTTTAATGAAGTTGCGAGAGGTTGCTTTGCGCAATCACAGCAAACGTAGTCTGTTTCTCTGCACACCCCTCCACCCACTCTCCACTCTCAAAAGATGATCTGGCCTCAGATTTGATAAAACAATTGGGAGACAATTTACATCACCTGAAAGATATCTATATTGGCAAACGTCGTGCTTTTGTGCTTTCCTCTCACAAAAGACTGTCCAACGGTGAACTTGAACTGCTAAAATCCTGATCGCCCTTAATATCGACAGGCAAAATCCAATTAAAGGGTGACTGCTCATCGTTACAGCGGGCAACTGATCAAGCACGAAGCTCCACGCCAGTCACCTTAACCTATTCCGAAACTAGAGCCACTTACACGGGATAGAGTTATCCTAACAAACGCCGATCGTTAGTCGGAGGTATACCTGATGACGCTCCATCCTTCGGCCCTATTGTGCTAAGCACCTCCCGATTTAAAGGGCTCTATCTAACCACTAACACACACAGTGAGTCCAAAACACACCTATCAAATCCACGACCTATCGCTTGGAAATCCTTATCAATTTCAGATCACTCACACCAAAAATTAAACAACTGCGGGAATTTATATCCTCCAACGAGCTCGATTTATGCTTTCTTGATGAAACGTGGTTGTATCCTACCATACACTGCGATGATCTTTTCCTCGTTAACGATTACACATTTTTTGAAGCGATAAATCTGTTGGCCGAGAAGGTGTGCTAGCAGCCTATATCCGATACTCTTTTATGCCTAAAAGTTTGACTACATCTAACCCACTGGGACTGGAATTCTTTTCACTTCAGTTAATGTTTCTAGATCATGGCTTATATGTTTACGTTGCCTATAGGCCTCTGAATCTCTCAATAATTATCGACAGTCGCGGGGCCAAAATTCTGTCCAATCTATTTTCTCATCCTTCCGATCAATACATCGTTGTGGGAGGCCTTAACCTTCCTCTGGCTAACTGGAACAATTTAACTTCAGAATATCATCCGCTGTTTCGGCTTTTTGCGGACAACTTACTGAATCAATTTGTGCACTTTCCTACCCGAGGAAACAACCAACTCGACTGCGTCTTCTCCAACAAAGTACGAATTCTGGAGACCTTTCCTAAATTTGAAGACTGCCAGGTATCGCTTCTTATTCCACTTTTATCTTATATCCAAAGAGAGAACATTCAATCATCTAGGTGATTCACTGATTGGGACGAGTTTAGCCGACTCTGTAATGCCGTTAATATGAGAGATTTAATACTCCTGGACAAATTCTCTCCGTACTTTTCCTATGTTCATAACGTCTTATCCTCCCACTTTGCTTCTGCCACCTCTATTCAGCATATTCGCATGACGAACAAGTTGAGCACCTTATTTAAAGCGAGCGATAGCCTTGCACGCAATTTCAGATTACGCAACTCATCTGCTAGCGCACTCGCACCCCGACGTATCGATGAGCTCATTAAACAATTAATCACTAGACAAGCGCTCAGCATCGGCAGATGCATTTGGACAGCTCCCAGCTCCCGTAAAAATTCGATATCGTCAAAAACCAGCTGCTAAATAATTAAAAAATCACAAACATAAACTTCTCTAGCTCGGACCACTCCAGCTTTGCCGACGACTATCTAAATGACCATGTAGATTCTTATCCCATTTCCACTTCAGCTGCTGAGGTGTTCGACAACGGTGACACGGAGAATCTGTGTTGGCTTAGCATTTCGTCAGCCATGGTCGTTCAAGCAATCAAAGACATTAAATCTAAACACCAATTTGATCAATATGATGTCTCCAACGGCATGATTACCCATCTAGGTTGGAACAACTTTACTCTGATCGCCGACATTATCAACAGATGTCTCAAAACTGCCAATCGTCCCCCGGAGTGGCTCAACTCGATGATCTCTCTTATCCCAAGAAATGGAACATCGTAGATCTCCTCATTCAAAGACCTTCACCCAATAAATATTGCCCCTGCCTCCGCTAAAATATGCGATAGGTTCATATATAACTTAATCTATCCTTTCATTACGTATCCAGATAGTTTTTGCCTCCTTTCTTAAACTGGTGTTCTTCTTCAACCAACTTAGTCAGTATCTTTACGAACTGTTATTTTTCCATTTCCAAAGGAAATGAATTCACTCTCCTCTTTTTAGATATCACTAAGTCTCTCGATTCAACATAAATCTCGGAAATTGAATCTGCCCTATTTAGCAATAGTATTTGTGGCAGTGTTTTTAAGCTTATCAGTTTCCACCTTCGAAACCGTTACACGAGTGTAAAAGTCGGAAATAGTCACTCAAGGTTAGCCCTTATCCAATCTGGAGTCCCCGGGATTCAGTACTTGGCCCAATACTATTAAAAATAATACTCGCATAGGTGCAGACTGAGGACAACCTGTTCAAGATGTTGAATATACAGATGGCTTGGTAATAGTATACAATACTCCAACATCATCCAACCCTTCCTCACATATAGTCACTCAGCTACTATCTGCGTTGCAATCTCGTCTCAGCAGAATTGGACTTAAATTAAATCCAGATAAGACTCGTTTGATGACATTTACATCCGACCAGTTCCATTCTCTCCCGACCGCAAATCGTTCCCTTGATATTGAAATGATTGACTCGCTCAGGCACCTTGGTATCTAGTTTTCTAAAGCATTAGACCCCTCCCCACACCTTAATCAAATTACTTTAAAACACTTCAAGCGGTCCCGTTTTATCTGCTTCAAGACACATAACCAAACTCTGTAACTGACATTATTCAATGCCTATGCCCAACCCATTGTCTCATATGCTAGCAACATTTATTGCCAGTTCACTTTAGCTATCGAACAAATTGATTCTCGATTTTTATAGCGTGTCTTCCACCTCAATCAGAACTATCGAGAGCGCCTGCTCCTTGCAAATCTTCTCCCATTATGGTTTACCCGACACTTACGAGTCATTTAAATTACCTGATCTGCGTTTTGACTAACGCAGCTTTCACTGTTCCAGTAATTTTCTCTAGGCAAAATATTTCGACCTATCTTACCGTAGGCCTTCATCAGTTGCATTTCACAAAACAAATGAAGCAAGCGCGTTATTTCCTCTAGTCATAATATTTATACCTCAGACTGACCTTTCATTAGATATTCGCTTGTCACATGTGTGTGTGTGTGTGCATTTTCATAACCGTTGTTTTCATCTAACTAATTTAGACCAGAGTGGCTGAATAATAATTTAGCAATTGCATGCCATAACTATTCGTATTTTACACACTCAATGTAAATGACGTAACTGAGATGAGGAGACCCATAATTCAGAAACACTCGTCATAAAAACATGCCATGAGTGATAAAACCAGAAGTCCGAAAGACTAATGCACATGTTAAATTACAATTCAAACCACTAGGTTGTACTCAAGATAGACAAGTTAATAACAGTTATTGGCATACTATTAAATAGGCGCACGCCACGCATGTGCATGTGTATGTGTATGCATAACTAAAAAACTTGGTTAAATTATTTTTGATACACATGTACGTACATCTAAATGAAACTGCAGTCAATAGACATTAATTTACCCTTTGCACGCGTCAGACAAATTATTACTTATAAATATTGTATTATTAGAATAATTTTAATAGGTAGGGTGGGGGTGCAAAACAGAAAATTAGGGTTGAAATCACTAATTGTTTTAAAATCAAACGAATAGTTAGAGATGAAATTTTGAAGACTATATTCATAATAATTGATTATTCATTTCTTGAATAAAAGCCCACTAATTAGTCAATCTTAATCTGATGTTCTTAATCTTTTACTGGAGCTAGCTTCAGTTACCAATTCATGCAATCGCCTTTTCCTTCCATTAGCTAATGCAGTATTCCAAATCGGACCTAAAGATTTTTCAACAGCTGTTTCATTCATAATATTATCTCTAGATTTAATTTCTATAGATTCCCTAATCAATCTCGTCACCCTATTACGACTACATATTGCTATGCGTTTGCATTCCTCCCAGTTGATAGTATGCCCAGTCTCCACTACATGACGAGCAAGATCTGATTTAGCAATATGTCCATACTTACACGCAGTTTTATGTTCACCTCTTCTTACTTTTATTGGGCGCATGGTCTCACCAACATACTTGAGACTACAATCATTGCATGGGATCTCATACACTCCTGAAGTGTCTAAGGGTTCAATCTTTTCTTTTTGGTTAGGGAGTATAGTGCCAAGTGTAAGGGGCTGTTTTAAAACGGTCCTTATATTGTATTTTAAAGCTAATGATTTCACTTTCCTACTTAATATAGAGTCCGGTAATACCATGACCTTCCGCTCTTCCTTCTCCTTATCCGCTTTTATGTATCTCAAACTAGGATTAAATTTCTTCACCACGTCCCTCATTGTTGCATCTATTAAATGAGGAGGGTAACCATTAGTCTTGAATATATCGCGTAGTCTACCTAATTCTAACTTCCTATGCTTTATATCTGTTAACTTGAGACTTCTTAATGTTAATGACTTTAAGATACCGACTTTCATACGATACGGGTGATTGGACTTGAAATTAAGAAGGATTCCTGAATAAGTATCCTTCCTATAAATATCTCTTCCCAATTTCTGACCATTTCTAATTAATTTGACATCCAAAAATGGTAATTCACCTGATGATTCCCTTTCTAAGGTAAATTGTAGTTCGCTCATTCGATTAGCTAAATTTAAGAAATTTACCAATTCATTATCACCATGGTTCCAGATCAGTAATATATCATCCAAGAAACGTAGGTACAATTTTGGTTTCAATGGAGTCTTATCCAACAGATTATTTTCCAAATAATGCATAAAGATATTAGCTATTGGGACCGACAAAGGTTGTCCCATTGGAACGCCTCTAATTTGTTTATAAAATTCCTTCCGAAATTTAAAATAAGTGGAGGACATACAAATACACATCATCTCCATGACGTGTCCTAACGTCATTTTGCTTCCTTCTAATATTAATGGGTGATCAACTAGGAAACGTCTAAAACAATCCAGAGCCTCAGGTACCGGTATATTTGTGTACATAGATACTACATCTAAGCTTACTAATCTATCCTTTTCATCTAGTACACATTTATCAACAATTTCAACCAAATGATATGAATTAAGCAAGGTATGTTCTAAGAAATAGGAATATTTTCTTATTCTATGGCACAAAAACTTTGAAATTTTATATGTTGGGGAGTGTTGTACATTCACTATAATTCTTAAAGGATTACCCGGCTTATGCACTTTAACTAAACCATAAACTCTGGGTGCAACCGTATCTCTTTGAATGAGAGTGTTACCATGCGTCGAATCCAATTCTTCATTAGCAATCATATTATTGATTAATAATTTTACTTGCCCTTGTAACTTATCAGTAGGGTCTTTTGTTATTTTAGTGTATACTTCAGCATTACTTAACTGTTCTATCATTTTATTGTTATAATCAGATTGATTCATCAGAACTGTAGCTCCTCCTTTATCCGCCTTAAGACATATAACATTATTTGATACTAAATCCTTTCTGAGACGTTTAATTTCATAATTAGGCTTAACTTTATCCTCTTGGTGTGTTAAAACCATTGAGGCAACGTCTAATTCAAATTTCACCCTATCATTATCCGAAAGAAGCTGTGCTGTTTTGACAGCCTCAGTAATTAATTCGTTTCTAACCGATCTTTCATTAGGAATAGCCATGTTTAAACTACGGATCAGCAGAATCGGACTTAAATTAAATCCAGATAAGACTCGTTTGATGACATTTACATCCGACCAGTTCCATTCTCTCCCGACAGCAAATCGTTCTCTTGATATTGA
>JAQBSW010007946.1:0-37232 GCA_029291075.1 Eudiplozoon nipponicum
ATATGAAAGGCAACATCGGAGGTACAGGAGAGGGCGACCTAGTGTTCTTTTACAACTTATGTATAACCTCGAACAGGATGTGCCTACATCGGTCGTAAAATCCTGTCATTGCAAATACTCAATATTTACTAAAAGATTAAGCTTAACTAAGACAATAAGTTAAAACATTGTTGAATGACGGAGATTAAAATTTAGAATATTATGCACTTAAAGAAGATCACAGTAATAATACAAGGAAAGGGTGATATATGGCATAAAAGTTCACTATTAAGTATTTCACTGTGTAATAAAGGTAATAGATAATAGATTTAAATTATATGATAATCATCAAATTAGCTTAAAATCGTTAATTTTTTTACCTGAGTGAGTTTCTGTTTCTGATTCAGGCATCTTCGCTTCCTACCATTATTAAGTGCCGTATTCAAAGTCGGTTCTAATGAATTTTCTATCGCTGCTTCATTCACTACGTTATCTCGATTTAATTTTAATTCTGCTCGTAATCAATTTAGTCGGTTCATTACGAACGCATATTAATATGCGTCGACATCCATAGCATCTATTATTTATGTTCCGTATCTACTTATGACGTGCAAGATATAATCTATTAACATAGCAATATTTATATGCTGTTCTATGTTTACATCTTTTTACTTTAATTTGTTGCATGGTTTCATGGAATTATATGCTCTCCTGATGATTCCAACGGTTCAACTTCCTAAGTTTAGTTGGAGCGTTTAGTGCTCAGCATAAGGGATTGTTTTAAATTATTCGTATAATGTATTTTGATGATTCAGATACTATTTTCCTGCTTAGTTTGGAGTTAGATAATGCCATGACCCATTCGATCCTCATTTTTACCATCTGATTTAACGTACTTGAAATTATGATTAATTTTGCTTATGAAATTCATAATCGTTTAATTAAATCAAGGTAGCGATCTTGATATAAGCACCTATTCCATTACTTAAATTAATTTGCCAGAATAAACTGAGCATTGTATGATGTTAAAAATGCAATTCATCTAGTGGACCGATGTCGTCCTTATTGGTAACTCATCACGTACTGTTCAGAATCTGCCGCGGACAGTACGTGATGAGTTCCTTATTAGGACGAAACCAGTCTTCTGGATGAATTTCCTTTACATTATATAATGCTTAGTTTATACTGCCAAATGTATGTATATAATAGAATAGGTGTTTATATCAAGATCGCAACCTTGATTTGATTAATTGTTATCATCGCCCTCGCAACCAGTGTTCATTTAATCTATCATCGTTGTTTCTATAAACTTGATGTGACACCAATTAATAAAAAATATTTATCGAGGTTCATGTTATTCAGCCTCCCTATATTCTGTGGCTGCTAGTCTGATGATTGTCACAGATTTAAAGTTACCAACTTTCATACGATATGACTGATTGCTCTTGGAATTTGAAAGGTTTCCGGTTAAATATCCGGCATTTGATCATCTCTGACAAATTAGATATTGCTTGTAGAGAACTACGTAATAAAACATCAGTTCGAATTGGATCAGAAGGATGTACCAAAGTCAGAATAAACTGAATGTATAATCCCATGTACATATGCGTTTGGAACGTCCTTCCGTTCTTATTTGAACTAATTTGTTGCTAGGTACGAAATCTCTGTCATCGAAGAATCGCACATACAGTTTGGACTTTAGGGCTGTTAAATAAAACAGATTTTTCTCAAAATATTTCATGAAGGTATTTGTTATATGAACCGACAAAATATGTTCCATGGGGACATCCCTGATTTTCTTGTAAAATTCCTAAAATATAAAATCAGTAGAAACCAGGAATGTATGAATCATCTCTATTATATTTCTTTTCAACAATGTACTTCCTACTAATATAAACGGGTGATCAAGCCTGACTCTCTGCCAATAATTCAGTGCTTTGGGTACTATTTGTGAACTATCTCAACCGAATAGAATGAATTCATTGATGTGTTCAAAGAATTACGAATTTTTCCTTATTCTGTAGCACAGAATGTCAGCCAAAAACCGTGTTGATGTTTATGTTGCTTTAGCCATCTGTACTGCACGTCAAACATTTAAATGATGGTGTAATTGGGCTGACAATTTTTGCTTCGAAGTGGTGAGATGGTTGTTGAATATGTTTCCTGAGTATTGGAGAATAGGTTTCGCCATCTTGAGTATTGTTGCCACTAACGTACTCTTGCTGATTTGCGAGAAAGAGAGAAAGAGAGAGCCAGTATAGACGTCAGTATCATGGTATCCTATTTTTCCGAAGTCCTGTGTGCGAGGACCTTAATTATTGTTTGTGCTTTTTTGCAGTATGTTTAAATATTCTAATTAGCAGTCTTGACCAGTTTTGTGTTCTTTCGTGTTTAATGTGTTGAAAAATCTTTTATAGCGGTCGTGTTGCCAGTGAGGAAGGACATTATATTTGTATCACCAAACTTATGCTGGTTGGTTGAAAATTTAAACGTATATTAATTTAAAAGATCTTTGTTGGGCAGTGCAGTAGATTTTTAACGTTTCATTAATTTTTTAGGTGTTTTCGTCGTGAACTGGCCAACAGAATAGGTTGGTCCTGTGCTGATTGCCGTCAAAAGAGTAATCTCTTACTGTCATTCGCCTCTGCCAACTCGTCAGCGATCAACTCGACATTACTTTTTACACAAAACAACACCACTGCTGGCGCTGTTGAAAAGTTAGAATCGCATAATTTGCTCTACCGATTAAACGTTTTGGCTGATGAACTTACCGTTTGGTTGGATCGCAGCGCTAGTTGGACGCTCCCTACTATTTGTAGCATATTTTTTGTTCTTGGCATGCTATTTATGATCGTCTACTATCTGCTGGGTCATCCGTCTGGAAATATCAAGGTAAGCTACTACACCACTAAATGCATACATGTATAAGCCGAGATATAGCTCTGTCGAGTAGTGGGTTTCAGTAAGGTTTAAGAATGCCTGCTAGAATAATAAGTTTCTCCACTGGACTCTCAGTACCGTGGTATTCACGTATATTTTCCCCATTCCAAGTCTTTAGGCTCGTAACTTCCTGGTTGGTATTATCGCAAACGATAGGATGAAGATGGCTCTTATTATCGGGATACAGTTTTTATATATGTTGCGACATGTAAAGTTCGTTTACGGCGCAGTTACATTTTTTTGTAAAATGAGCAGAGACAGCAAGCGCGCTAGATGCGAAGGTAAAGTATCGGCTTTGAAGTAAACCAGCTAGTTTCGCATCAGTACCAGATGGCTTGCGCTGATAGAGATTATCATTCTTGAGAATCATATAATGCGAGGGAAAACTGCATACAAACGGTTCATTCCCAGTTGGACTGAGCGGCCTTGTCTTCTTGTAAAGCCCGCATAATGTTTGGCGGCAGTAAAGCACCAGTATTTACCTGATCTCTGTTGTGATTAGCACAATATATGTTACAGTCATTTCGTTCTTATGAGATTTTTAGGATACTATTATCGAATTCACATGTCAGTTCACTGCACATCACATGTATTTGTAACAAGCTAATAAAGCAAGTGCGATATTTCCTTTGGTCCTATCATTTATACCCTTGACTAGATATGTGCGTGTTAACTATGTGTGTGTTCACAACCCTTGGTGTGAACCAAACCAGTCCTAAGTATTACTATAGTTGCTTTAATTAATTTTGTGATCTTGATATAAACACCTGATCAATTATCTACATAAAAATATGAGAATAATTAATTATTTCATAGTGTAGAAAAGGCAATTCATCCTGTAGACCGGTTTCGTCTCTATTGGGCAGAGTGGCTCATGGGTTAGTGCACCAGATTCTGAAGCAGACGTGTCTAGGTTCAAGCCGTCCGCGGCAAATTCTGGCCAGTATGTGATGAGTTCCCAATAAGGACGTAACTGGTCTACTGGAGGAAATTTATAAGATTATAAGCGTGTGCTTAACTTATTTTATTCCTCTCGACTAGTGAAGTTAGTCAATGTATGTGTTTTTATGCGCTTGTTGGTTGTATCCGTTTTATAATAGATTTTTTGCTGCTTAGGCATCATTGAGCAAACACGACTGTTTTATCAGAATAAACTAAGCATAGTATAATGTAAAAGAGGCGATTCATCCAGTGAACCGGAATTTATTCAGGTACTAGCCAGAATTTGCCGCGTATAGGGTTTGAACCTGGGCACGTCTGCTTATGTGTTTGTGAATATTCACCTAGCCACCCTGCCGCACAATATACAGAATGTTTAGTTATATACTAACTTATGCTTGTGCCTAGTCTTTTCCTCTGGGACAGCCTATATGGCCCCTCTTTAGACCTAAGGTTCCAGGTAACCATCCACAATCTGCTATAACAAGACAGACATCACTCTATATGGGGAAGTATTATTGAATTGAATATTGATATAATTAAACGATCATTGGTTACACAGGTGACCTAGATTTCCCGCATTGTGGAATCCAGCTGAGCCGATGATATTAAGCTAGACTTTACATATTTACGCTCATTCAATTGTCTAATGTGTATTGAGAGTATAGTGTTCTGTGATCATGTGACTGTTATTACGGGTAATATTGTCCGACCAGGAGATCGTTGGCCTATCCGTCTTTTGATTGCAACCAACCACCAGGGGTGCTTCGGTGGCCTGGCGTGCAGGACGTTAAATTGGCTCTCAAGCAATGTCCCAACTGGCACAATTATCGTTCCATACCAAGGTTCGATGACGATGGTGCGTCAAGTAACAGCCACAGTCTTTGCTCTCGATTAATATATCCTGACGCTTACCATCAATGACATTAACCAATTCGAGCGAATGCATCGATTAACAAAGCTGTCCAGGCATTGGCTGTGATAGTGTGTCATCTCCCAGGTTTCGCAAATTAAAGCGGGGCAGAAGGTATGCTTGACTTGAAGATCTTGCATTTGGTGCCCAGTGAAATAGACAGATGATTCCAATGTAATTTGCATAATCATCGAAAAGTAGCAGCTGCTAATCTAATACGTCTGGAAAACTTGGCAGAAGCCGATTTGCTCACCAAATATTTACACGATAGATATAATTGAAGGCAGCTGAGTAACCTATGAAAGCAACATTTGTGGGCCGCTGTTATTGGTTGCATATCTGAAGAGTGCAGTGGAGTGCATGGATTTCCTCTTCGTATTCTGTTCCTGGTGGAAACCCTGCATGGATTGCCTTGTTTGCTTTCTCGTTATTCGCGAATCTTTCTGAGGATAGTTACAATGACCACCTTTGCTACAGCACAGAGCAAACTAATACCGCAATAGTTGGCAGGCGTGTTAATGTCACCTTCTTTTAAATGAACACAATCACGGCATTCCTTCACTCATTTGGGAAGGATTCCTCTCAATATTGAGCAAATTAGCTTATGCAGATCCTTTTGAACATTTACATAAACTGAAAAAAATCAGAAGGAAGGTCATGGATTGCGGCGATTTTACGATCCATCATAAGACCGGGTCTCTGCCACTTGATCAAATGTAGGCGCTTTGATATCCATTTCTTAATAATTTCAAAATGTCCTGTCATTGGATGGGGAAATTTTTTTGTGTAGTTGACAAGTTGCGCTACAGAATCTGGTGGCGCTCGTACTTAGATTACCAGTACAATTACATAGGATTTGAGCATACAATTACAAAAAGTTATTAAGCCTTGACGCTGTTTATAATTTATTTGCGACAATAAACTGTTGAAGATCTTCATCCGCTGCGGGAACGGGCAGTAAACTTCTTGCGAAGTTTAAAAACCAGAGTGTGAACTTTTTTTAGTTTCACAGCAGATATCGCGTTTTCAATAGATTGTCTGGTAGTTTATATTGCAAGTGAGTTTGCATGCTCTATCGCAAGAGTCAAATCGAGATGTACTTAAACATTTTCCTTTATTGCGCTCCAGATAATATTTGCGATGATTTTGGTTATATCTGCAGGTGGCTCAGCTGTAGCATAAGCCCCCTGTAACATTCCGCACAATTGCATCCGTTCTCAGTGCATGGATATTCGTATGCAATACTTGCTGTCGTATGATGCGAAATATAATTCACATTCGAATGGCAAAAAGACAAGGTAGACTCATTAATTTAGTCTGTACAACACTAGTACTAGAAGAAAGACAAAGAACGTCTGCTTACCAAAGTGTGGTCTATGTACGATAAAATTTCACCGTCCTATTTGCCTTGATCAGATAGCTGCAACTTGTATAACAAATTAAGTTCATTACAAACAAATTATGGCCAAGTTCTAGATTGAGAGCCTAATGCCGTTACAACAGCTATTTTCAGCCAAGGATCATCTTCCTATAACTCTAGTTTCCGTACATTCTAGGCAAAGTCTATCTTTGTCATCATTGGAGATCACTAAATTGTCTGAACACCGCTCAAGGCGAGAGGCCAAATCTGATATAATAACAAAGAAATTCATTTTATTTGAAAATTGTCTGAGAACTGACGCGTACATATTTACAACTCAAAGAACCGGCTTCGCTTTACGGAACCTAGCATAAACCAAAATCTTTTTACAGCTCCAGTCGAGAAGTGTTGTCGTTGCATCACTAGGTAGGATTAAGGTGAAGCCATACCTGGCTAGATCACTCTCGTATCGAGATGGAAGAATTATTGCCTTATCTCGTAAGCTGGGCTAGAGTGAAAACCATTGCGCAATATTCAAAACAATTCCGATCGCCTTGAGATAAGAAATGGGGATACCGTGCTTGCGCGGTTCAACTGACGTAAAAAATGACTAGCTCACGGGGTAAAAACACATTCTAAAAGCCAATGGATAAAGTACCTTTGGGTCTAAGTTGCACACGAGGGCCATCAAATGTTGCTGAAGTCCACTGTGTGTATTGTGACATGCGGCCTGTTCTGGCACACAGAAAGAAGCGTCTCTAGTCGTCGTCCTAATTATTCTAGCAACTCCAGTATGTAATCACTTCTTTCTACGACATTTAGGGTCGGAACATCGAGGTTTTCTAGGCACTAACTGGACACTTATCTCAGGTTTTAAGTTAGCAATATAATTATTTTCTCTCCATTGAGTACGCGAGGATATCGGTTATTTACCATATTTGTATAAACATACCTTTTACGCGAGAAGATCCAATTTCCTTTTCCATTATCTGCTCAGCGAGACACAACAAGCGACCAATTGTACCATGCGAGTCGACTTATGCTGTATATAATCATAATTGGTTGAGTTTTTCATGTTTGCTTGTGGACTATAAGAAAGCACCTGGTCACTCATTCCCAGTTGTGATGGAGGATTCGAATTCAAAGTTATCATGCTTTTAAATGCTCTGCCAACGAAGACTGACGAGTACAACGTGCCTATTGGTTTATTTTGAATTTTTATTTTTTGAGATTTGCCGACTCAGCATAACGTGCACTGTCTGTACAGTATACCTGGTCCTTCTAAACATCGCCAGGCATCGCCTTTGCCCCTTCTCCTGCTAGTGCAAGTACTCACGCCACGTGCAGGCCATGGGTTTGACTTTGGTTGTCAGAGGCTATTTGAGACGCTGACAATAAGTGTATTGACATTGTCAAGAAAGCAGCCCTGACACCGCCTTACGACTGTATTAACCTTTTGTATAATTATTCCACATTGCTTCGGCCGACATGCAGTATATCAAGAATCTCCTTTTCTTCAGAGTGTTGCACGATGAAATTGGAGCTCCCAGAGTGGATGGCTTTTATGCGGATTCTGAAGAAGACCAGTACTGTTGCGTAATCTTCGGAGAGTAAATAAAAGTGGTTTTCGGTTTCTACAGTAAAAATTGTTAAAAGCGTGCTAACGTGCACGAGTTCCAGCGGTAAGTAGATGGACGGCGACTGGCTACGTTAACACTTCTATACTTAAGTGGAATATACGCCGAATCACGCACGGTGAAATTCCAGAAATCTTTAATGGTCTTAGTTTTAAGATGGCTTATCCCTTGGCCTTGAAGAGCTCTTGCATTGTGTGCTAGCCTGTCTTTTTAGCTGACGAACTGCACAAGTACGATATCCACGTTTATTGTCTTCAAGATACAAGAATTACTATGGGCATTCCACTATTTTCTATATTTAAATCGGTTCACGAGAAAAAGCGATTCGCATAATCTCCAAGCGTGAGTAATCCAGCCAGATGTGACGTTGGCTATATGCCATTCAATATCGTCGCGGTAGCCTTACTTGATAAGAGAGCTATAAAGTTTTTTTTATGCTAGGTTTCGCGTAGGTGACATGGTTTCTCAAAATCCTTAACGCGAATACGCGACTTTTCAATCATTCTGTTATTAAAATTAGTTGTTTTTAAAGAATCTATCAAATTTAGCCTCTGACCTTGATCGGCATTTTGGCATCCTGGTGATTGCTTGTGACGCCAACGCCAAACTGGGCCAAGACTGCGTGAGGTCCGAAGCCGTCGAAAGATGGATCCTGACTGAAAATAACTATGACAACGGCGTCAGGCACTTAAATCTTGCCATTAACCTTAACCTGGTTGTGGTTTCTTAGTAATCAGGGTTGCATATTACCTAAAGGCTTAGCGATTTAACTCATATAGATATGATGCTGAGATACATTGTATTTAGATCCACAGAATTCTTATGAAAAGACAATGGTTTTCGTCTGTCAAGGACACGAGAGCTGCTCTACCTATTTAGCAATCATATATAAAAATTGTTTGGCGTTTAGAGTCCGATTAAAATTCAATTCCAATTGATCGTCGATATTGCGTACAAATAGACGGACACCAAAATCGGATACTAATATGCGTATAGCATTTAGGGACGTTTATGCTTCACATGAACTATCTGTATCTATTACTGTTAACATACCAATTAGCATCTTGAGCACTATGACGGAAAATCTTAAGCAAGCGACGGCTTTCATTAAGATGTCACTTTTTTTATTCATCTTTGTTTATATACATGTGGGAATATATGTATTTACATAGTAACTCACAATTAGTCAAAACGAATAATAAATTAAGTAAACCAAATAGAGATGACATAAATGAAATCACATTTATTTGCCACAATTTGTGGCGTGAAACTTGGTTTTACGTATTTGTATTAGAGCATTATACAAAGAAGTCTGTGAAGGTTTGCTTTGATTTGTCCAATCAATAGGTTGTTTTTGGTTAATTTACTTAATCGATTTCACATCATATATTTTTTCAACCAGACTTCGAACGTTTTAATGTTTCGAGATTCGGGATATTCTCGCGTTCTTCTGTTAAAAAAACTATTCTAGCTTTTAACTAAGAATTTTTAATCTCAAAAGTATAAATACTACAGCCCTATCACCTGATTGGTTTATAAGAGCTATTTTGATACAGCTATGCTCTGCTGCCGAGTTAAACTTCGACGGATTACTTTCTGGTAATCAGTTACCTCTTTGTTGTTCATTGTATTCGACGCCGAAATTCAGAGCTCTGTTTTTGTATTATGCTAGCTTCCTCCGTAAAACTAAAACCATCAAATAAACATTGTTATGACGGGTGATGATAACAATTATTTTTATCAAGGTTGCGATCTTGATGTAAATACCTGACCTATTATGTACATATATTTGTTAGTATAAATTAAGCACTGTATAGAGTAGAAACGGCAATTCATCCAGTAGACCGGTTTGGTTCATATTGGGAACTCTTCACGTACTGTCCAGAATTTGCCGCGGACAGGGCTCGAACCTGGGCACGTCTGCTTCGTAATCTGTGCTCTAACGACTGCTCCACTCTACCGCATTTCATACACAATTTTCTTGGTTAGCCTTTCCTTTAGGTGGAGTCAATTTGAAATCCCTTTAGACATAAAGTTGCAACTAACCATTCCAGATCAGTCACTATAATGCAGGCGCAAACTAAATGGGAAAGTGGTATTGAATTGAACACATATAATAAAATGAACATTGGTTGCTCGTGCAGATCGTTGATTCAATGTTTAGTGGTACTATATTCCGAAGTAGACGTGTCCAGGTTCGAGCCCTGTCTGCGTCAAATTCTGTACAATAAGTGATGAGTATCCAGTAAGTACGAAACTAGTCTACTGGATGAATCGCCGTTTCTAAATTGTACAATACTTAGTTTATACTGTCAAATTTATGTATATAATGGGTCAGTTGTTTACATCAAGTGCGCACTCTTGTATAAAATAATTATTATCATCGGCCGCAAAACCAATGTTCATTTGATTATATAAATGTTCGGTTAAATACAAATTCTCCATTTAGTTTGGTGTCTGTTCTATAATGAATGACTGAGGATCGCTGGGTAGAACTTTAGATTTAAAGCGTTGCCTTATAGACTCCACCTAAAGGAAAGTCTGACCAAGAAACATTAGTTAGTATATGGCAGAAAATTGTATGTAGTATGCGGTAGAGTAATTGGTTCCGAAGCAGACGTGCCCAGGTTCGAGCCCTGTCTGCGTCTAATTCTGAACAATACGTGATGAGTTCCCAATATGGACGAAACCAGTCTACTGGATGAATTGCATTTTCTACAATATGCGATGCTTAGTTTATATTAATGTTTGTACATAATGGGTCAGGTACTTATATCAAGATTGCAAACTTGATTAAAATAAATGCTAAAACCATGTTGTTACCAATCGGTTAAAATGGTATTCATTTGTGCTTTAATTGTGCTGATGTTCGCGTTCACCCCTTCCAATGTGTGGTCTTTGATTCTTTCGACGCAGAATTACCACACCTGTTAACTGTAGCAATAAAGGCTTCATTTTTGGAATAACTAAGCACCCAGCATATTGTATGTGGAATATGATTACTTTATTCTGTTGCTTGACATTTGCGTCTTTCAACTTGATACGTGTTCAGTTTTCTACAACCTTTGCTCGATTTAAGGCTCTTTCAATTTACTTTTATACTCTACGGAGTTTATGATATTACATGCCTTTTTACATCAAACTTTATCGTGTGATACTTCTTCTTTGCCTGTGGAAACTACATATTTTAAAGGCTACCTGGTTTAAAAGACGGATACGATCTTTGATTCTTTTAACAATACGTTATCATATAACTAACTTCAATTACGTTAAAAGCACAGTTCGCATATCATTAGCATATGCCATTCATGTATTTCTGAGATGGAGACTTGATTTTGCCAATGCTTATTACTAATTTTGTGTCACAACTGCCTAGTTATACTGCGAATTTTTATTTGTAAACTTTAAAATTTTTATTAAAATTGTTTAACAATTTTAAAATTTAAGATTTTTATGCCGGTTACGGAATTTTTTCAAAATATCACCCACGAACAACGACGCGGTATGGAATCGAATATAAACCGAAACGGACCTGAATCAGCCACAAACCGCGAATCTCGTGATTTATTGCCAGCGGATTCCTTCAGATCTGCCTCGAATCTTGATCCTAATTGAACGGTGTCTTATTTGTTCTTATAGCAAGGAAAGGAATTTTGAGTTTACAGAAATAACTATAAATCAAGCAACTGTCTTGTCTACTGCCAGGTTATGCTGCATTTATGTAATCTCAAGCTAACATCAAAATAATCCAAATCTTCTATACCATATCAAATCTACACGATATCTTGTCTGCTATTCACTTCAGTGCGTGAATTTTCTTATGTGACACGTTCAAGCGTTTTAGATTTGGCTGTCTAACGTTCAAGAACAGCGTAACAAATTAATTCCTAGCGTCTGTGTGAGTTCTTATAGCTAAGGATGTAACTAGGATTTATTTAATCCTCGTAGATAATTTGTTTACTTACAGACTGGCTGAGAAATCTTTTAATTGTGTGTTAGGTGTTGCGCACCTAGTAACAAATTTGTTCAAATATGACCAGAAGGACATGCACGTTAGACTATACGTTCCGTTCATGCTGTCTTTGTTGTATCCTTGTCATATTTGAACTAATTTGTTAGTAGGTGCGCAACACCTAATACACAACTGAATATATATTAGACTTCATCAACAAGTAGTGCTAACTGCTGTATAAGAAATCTTATTTCCTTTATTTTTAATGTTAATTCCGATGCCTTTTTGCCATTCGGCATTTTATTTGATGCTCTTGGAAATTGATGTCGGTAGCTTTTGCAGCAGGACCTAAATTTGATGCTCAGAAGACTATATCGAATTTTCTGAGCTTAACTTAAGCCTTAATAGAATTTATGTCGCAATCAATTTCCCGTTTACCACATTTGTGTTGCATTTAGATTAAGAAATATGACCGGCCTGATTTTGTAGGATGTTGCAAACCATTTATATCCTTAGGATATTCTACCTCCTTGTTGTTCCATAATTTACCAATGATATAATTTGTTTAATTTGTAATACCTGCTCTTGATGAGTACCTGTCAAATACGAGTATCATGCGCCAATTGGATTGTACCTTTTGCTCGGGCTAACATTTTTATACTATCCTGGTTATACTAACTTGTTACTAAGGTGTATATTAGGTATTGCGTACTTGGTAAAAAATTATTCAAAATAAGACCAGAAGGATATACTAAATCGAGCATGAGCAAAGGGTATACTCCGATCTAAAAATGTGTTTCGTACTTTATGAAGACTCATCAGTAGGAGCCGGTATTACGCCAAAAAAATACTATACGTTCCGTTTAGAAATTTGGGATTGTTGGACGGTAAAATCTCATATACGTTTGTTTATTTAAGCAATAGCTTAGCTTTATATTATGTAGGAACATGATGTAATACCTAAATTAGCATATACTATTGGTCCTATTTGAACTTACGTATTTCTAGGTACGAAATTCCTAATGCATAATTTAATGTAAATTAGCTCTCCGCAACAAAATATCGATATTTATTGTTTTTCACTAATTGTTAAGATTCTCTATTGTTTCACTTTCTGACAACAGTTTGTTATGCTAAATTTTATCAAATGTGCAAGTGCTACATCGATCCATTCTGTATTGCAGACTGTTTGTTGCAGCGGACTTTGACTTGCTAAATGCCAAATTTTAAATTATTCAACTTCCTGCATGAGACAGTCTAATTTACATATTGTTTATAGAAAACCTAGTCTTTTTTAAACTGTAGGACAACGTGTGAAATTCATGTAATTATATGACTGCTATAAATCTAGTTATATTTCAATGCTTCTAGTGCACCTTTAATAAATAATATAAATTTCCAATTGCTACTGCATTGGTCTGAAGTTGAACAAACCGTTAATCAAAGTCGATTTGATGTGTGGTTATTAAAATCCGGTGTGATAATTAATGATTTGTCTCAGCACTGTTTTTAAACAGCTCATTCGCTTTTTCATCTGATAGAACTACATTCCAGAATTAATTTTTGAAACAGAGTGGCGCTAGTCACGATTTCTCAGTTGCACTTTACCTTTATAGTATTTCCAGAGCTTCAATTTGCTTCTAATGATTACATATTTGACGATGATCTTGTTATCCTTCACATAAATGTGTCTCTTTAAGCCCTGATATTAGAGCAAATTTGGATTGCGTGATGTAAGCAAATACCATCTCGATTACTGTGTCTTAATTTGGCGTTTCCGGGCTGGATTAAAACACGTTTACATATAATATATAAATAAAGACAACTTTGCCGTTTGAGCTGAAGTTGTTTTTATGTTACCTTTCTGACGAAAGATCTAGTATCATTTTTTTTTAGAAATTGAATTATTAATGAACAAAAGTTAAAATCTTGAGGCATTAATAATAACACGTTTAACCTCATCAATGTTGCTTATATTGTTGAAATATTTGTGTGATTACTTGTCTTTTGGTAACGCTTACACCTTTTTGATCCTTGATGCTACGTGATTATTGTAATGTTAAGCTAATCTTCTCGCATTTATCACCAGATGGCTTTTCTATCAAACATAATGCCACATTGCTATACCTTTTTTGTATAATACCTTACCTAACCTATCTATAGCATTTGATATCGATTATTTTATTGCTCGCGCTGTCAGCACCGACTTGTCGGCGAAATAATATTTTTTTCGAATGTAATATCTGTAAGCAAGATTTTTACGTTACAAAACAGGAACTGTGATAATCTGATTACTGTCCACTGAAAGCTGCCTTATGAAATGTTCTTCTCGAAAGTGAGCCATTTTGTTCTCATATGATAAGGCTACTAAGCAGAGCAACTTGCTCACAAAATTCATATTATGCACTAACTTTTTATGAGAGCCCCAAATGTTCATCTGGTTTTGTAGCTTAAAAAATATTTTTAAATTTTCATAAACTATAACTACGCGGCAGCATTTTCTGGAATTGAATCACTCTGCGAGTGATTTTATTTTATAACTGTCGAATTTTAATTATGAATGGGAAGCCTTCCGCTTTGCCATGGTTACAAATAAACTGTCCTGAATGAACTTAATTATTGTCCTTATTGTATGAACCATTATGTGTGCGTTTTAACTTATGATGCTTCTTTCTTCGACATTTAGCCTAATTTGTGCTATCATACGAAAAGTGCTCTGCTTTATGCCTTTGGTCCTCAATTAGTCTGGCGGATAAGCCTTTTGTTCCATCGATCGGAGTGCACTGTGCCGGAGACTCAGGATCTTATGTTTTTTATTTGTGACCGCACTTTTATAGGGCACATTTAATATTTGTGTTAATTCAGTCCATGCTTTTGGATGACGAATCTTGGACGGTCAGTAAGGTCTGAACCGAATTAAAAGCGTATATCGGTCAAATTCTTAACTACTAGACCTCTGGAATGACAGCCACTCTTGTTATTTCATATTCGTCAGCAGTTTGCATCTCTACGTAGTCCTGACAGAAAATTCTGGTAAAATATCGACGATATTGTTCTTTTCATCGGAAAGGTAGGTTCTGTCCATACTAGCTTTGTTATATAAGCCACTGTCATTACCTCTTTATTAAATCGGTATCCTCTAAACGAAAAGTGCCACCGCAGAATCAATCATACTTTAAATATATCGTGTCGAGTTTGAAATATGATGTATTTGACAGGTTCACATACCTTGGTAGATGCAGCAATATAAGAGACGACATGAATATGAACATCACAAAAGCTTTGGCTGAAATGTTCTACCTTGATACTTTACATGAAAGGTCGTTTATCTAATTAATTTTTATGCGCATTGTCATGCACTCTAGTAAAAACTGGGCTTTCTGATTTTGAAATCGTATGCGCTTACTGATAATTGACCACTATTATCCGAGAAGTATCGCTTATTGTTGTTTCCCCCAGGAGTTAAAACACGTATGCTGATTCTCTCAGAATTAAGAATAATCGTTTCATCTGGATGAGACCTAATTTTTCCCAACTCTTCCGATAATGTATTCATATGTTCCGCTAAAATACAAATCCATTCTTCTGAGGAAGATTGAGAATCTATAGTTCTACTTAACTATTATTCTTTGTTAAAACCCATTATAAATTGTAGTTTACTCAAAGTAATTAAATTAGCATAATAATTTTGCATTTATTATTATTGCTTGAGGTTCGAATGCTGCATTCAGCCTTCTCCTGATCATTTTGTTTGAGAATTACGCCTCTGTGTGGCAGTTCTATGGCGCTAACTTCATCTTTAAATAAAGTCATTGGCCTTTTCTCGAACTCAAGTGTTGCCCCTGCAACATAACCCATATAGGTTATTAAGTCCAAAGCCTATTCTTTAATTTGATAATAAGCGCTCCTCTTGCGAAAAGCGAATAGGTCTTCATCACATATGTTGGCTTGGTAGCGTTTTACTTATGACCAAAATTCATGAGGCCAAGAAGAGCGCTATTTTATCAGTCAGTCACTGCCAGATTTGCATAAGACACAAGCTTGATAGATTTTGACACAGAAAAATCAAAGGATGTCGGCAAAAGTAAAATTCGGTAATATAGGACCGATTAGTCTTTCAAGTTGGGTTCATGAACTCAAGAGAAATGTGGTTGAAAACCTTCGTGATATGAAATCGAATCGAACTCAGGGACGATATATTTGCAGATTTTTAATAGTTATTTACAACTCAAAATCCCACTATTTTATTGACAGAATTGACTGGTGTGTGGTTGTATTATCGATGTCAACTTCTCTCATAATTTACCTGGCTTAGTGTATTTGTTGCGTTGCTTTCTAACTGTAATGAGGCAGTGAAGCTTTAGCTTTTAAAACGTTAAATGTAATGCTGTTTATGACGACGTTGTTATTGTAGCTGTTGCTGGTGGTGGTTTTGATGATATTGATGATAATGCTGATAATAAATATGTCGTTGCTGTCGCTGGAAACTAACGTGCCCATGAAAAAATCACAGTTAAATTTTTCCTTTTTGATAAATTTCTAATTGTTTCTTTTTCGTTTGTTAATGTAGCATGATGCATGTTTGAATGACAAATGGACTTGCTTCTAGTCAATTTAGTTGTTTTTCACGTTGTCTTAGAAGTGTAATTTAAAAAATTGATGATAAAATGTCTATAATTGATCCAAATTTTTCAAAATAACGAATAAAGTCTGTCAATGCTTCATTTTTTCATCATTTTCATGCGGTTCCGCAGAACTTTGCGATCGAATTTTTATTTGTATAGGCTTTGTCATTGTTTAGCACCTGGTAAAGTTGTTTAAAGTTTTGTACGTTAAGATTGTCGTGTCCCTATTTTTCCTTGTTTAACAAACGGTGTGAAATATCAAATGGTCACTTTAATTAAATCAGTTGTCTTGCATGACTGATATTGCTTTATTCTACGTGCGATACTTTTTCTGTCGATTTAGTATGTTTTGGCTGATCCATTAGGAGTTGTGAATGTATGACTTAGTTAATTTCAGAAGACACCATACTTACTAATGCAAACGTTTTACTATCTTTCATTAGAAGAAACACGAATGGTCCTTTGTATCTTATGTCTATCGACAGGCATAAATAAATAATGCTCAACGAAGAACACGATATGTTGTAAGATTTGAGTGTTCGCAGGAGCATAGTATACCTTGTGAAAAATTAGTTCATAAAGGAGCAAAAAGATATGAAAATTAAGCGTAAAGTAAACCTGAAATATCATATACAGTGGCAATTCGTGCCTAGTCAGCTCATCAAAGGGGACCAACCGAACACCCCAGACAAACTATATAAATGATAATTTAATAAGCCACTGGATGTTAAATCTCGTAGACAGATACGTATTGTGTATACCCCGAATTAAATGGAACTGGTTTAGTTGATTGCACTTTTGGGATTTCAAGCCTTAATAAAATTTGTGAATATATATATATATATATATATATATATATATATATATATATATATATATATATATATATATATATATATATATATATATATATATATATGCATTGTATCTTTTAGTAGGAATCGCTCTGATAATCAGTCTCATCTATATTTTTCATAAGTTCACTTGTCTCTACTTTTGTTTTAATACTCATAACTGTGGGAGATGGCATTGCGAAATTATACTAGATTTATTGATTTAATATATTTTAGGCTTGTGGGTTTCGTACCGATTCGTACTTACGAGTCGTCAATATGCACGAAGTACATACTTAAACGGTTTTACACATTTTCCATGTTGCTTTTGTATTTCTTTTCTGTTCTCATGAATTAATTTATTACCAGACCCTCGTTACGTAATAGAATCGTGCAAAATTGATGATATTCGCTTCACCGCCTAGCTTAGGAGCATATTCTCTTTGCGCTAATATGAGTGATATTTTGCGTGCTTGGCGTTTCACAGCACAATCTGGTACATTTATTATTTAACACCTCCCTTGTTGCTTTTTATCCTCCACATATTTTACCAGAGGAAGTGGCGTTAGCTGATGGTAACGTTGAGATCTCTTATTATTTTTCTTGTTAAGACATTGAATGAATTAGTGCCATTATTCTGCATTCTTGTCCTAGACATATTGACCATTCTACACCTTAACTTCTCTATTGTCAACTAGTTTATTTCGTAGTTGATTAACTACCAATTCTGCGATTTTGTCAGTTCATATTTTCGCATTTATATATATGATAAAGAATAATATTGTATAACAGAATACCTTTTATGAAACATGTTATTTCGACAAGCATCTGCAACCAAAACTTCTGGTTTTATTTATTCGTCTTAAGCGATTTCAATCATTAATTTTTTTAGATTTACTAAAATGCATGAAACATAAAACAGAGCAAATTAAACAAAATTTAGTTGCGTGAGCTCTGCTAACTATTATTTAAATCAAGATTGCGATCTTGCTATAAAAACCAGTCCCATTATATACGAACATTTGTTAATTTAAACAAAGCATTGTATAATGTAGAAAAGGCAATTGGATGAATTGCTCATTTTGTGTGCATTTTCTTTATTTGACTGCAGAATGCACTCCGCCTCTGTGTGAGTGTGTGAATTTAGTGTGTTGACCCAATGTTTGTTTTTTGCGTCTTTAATGATGTTAATGTGACTTTATTATTGTTTTTAAAAACTTTTGAAACTTTATTAGTGATGTAGTCTGTAGCTCTTTAAATTTCTGACCTGCTTACGAGCGGCCCTAGCCAGGTCTACGGACAGCGCTATCTTAGACGTTGCCGCTGTCAAACGAATACTCTAATGGAAAACAATTATGATGTTGATTTCAATTCTGCCGATGGCTGTCCTAATTTGATCAAGTAAAATGCATTAGTTTCAGGGAGGCTAAGACAAAAGACGACTGGCCTCCTAATTATCAAAATATTATCTATAATAATGTGCGCAATAGATTCTCGGATTCCTTGTTTATTATAGACTGGTCCGATGGAAGCGACTTTAATTGCCATTCAAATGATCCCAGGCTAAACTGGCTTCCACCGTGTTCGAAAGTGGTATCCGATTTTGTTTTCATTATTCAAATGCGGGTTGTAAATATATTTTTGTCTAATAATTTCCACAGAAATTGTTTTGATTTTAAAATGTTTTAACTAATTATATTTCTATCCATATTTAAGTCAGGTAAATGACAGAAAATATATTCCCTACACGCTTTCTTCTTTAATGTATTGTAATAATGTTTTGTTATCATATAATATTTCATTTATACGAAGTGCCTGAAGAGTTATTTAGAATAACTTCATTAATTTTTTATTCTTTTGTTTATGCTGCACAATTTTTATTTTACAATTTATTTTTGCATTTAAAATGTAAGCGTTTACAATCAGATATTTTGTTCTGTTTAAAACTATTTAATAATAGAGTTTGGTCTTCTAAAAAAGAAGTTTATTTAATATTTTGTAAATAAACGTTGCTGTAAACCTTAAATAAATGATATAATGTTGTTTCCCATTCATCATAAGCTCATTTATTGTATGGCTATGCGACAGTGAACCATTCGTATATGTTTCCAATGTAATTTTAATTATGATGATTTTGATGACCTATTTAAATTGTTAGTCCATTATTCCAGTCGAGTAAAGTTTAGGTGAGACTACTAACAGCCGAGAGCTTTAGGCCAATTTTCTGAAAAAGATATTTGACCTAGTTTTGTTAAACTCGTTATTTGGCTTTTGGCTGTGCTCTAATTGCGCTGACTTCGTCACGTTTTACGTATGCTTACCGTCAGATTAACCAATATGGTCCTAGTTGAATAGCCACCAATTGAATGGCGTAAGAAGCAAGACGAAAGAGACTGACATGACATTAACAACTGAAGATAGTCAAAATCAAGCTAATTTATGCTGAACGGTTGTGCGATAGAGTCCACGAGCTAATTATATTTTCTTGTTAATCATTGTTCGTGATATGATATAGAATCTTGTTTGATGGCGAATTTATTGCTGATTCGTAGTAATTGCCTTCTAAGGTGGCCTCTCTTTCAATACTAAATATATTGGGGTTTTGCGGCGGTAACGCAAAAGTCGCAATCTTTCTTTTGTTCATTCATAATTTCTTCGCTTTTATTTATTTTTTCTTGCCTATTATGCACATCTTCACTATAATTCTCGTGACATATTTTGATGAATGCTTCTCTGTAAAAAATATGGATATAGGTGAACTACGCACATAGTTCAACTTCGCCTTCATGTACAATGGTTCTCTTGTACACTGTTTTAATCAAACCTGATATTCCTGTACCCTTCCTTAAATTAAGTTTGCGGATTTGTGAATAGCCCAGATTTAATTTCTTTTAATGTCTCACCACAAAGCTTGATTATCGTCAGTCACATGTACGTGTGACTAAGTTATTTGAGGTTACTTTTCCGATGCCATTTGGTTTTTCATTTTTTTCTGCTTTTCGAAATTCGTGTACATTTTGCGAAAATGTATTAAATTCCATGCCAGTGCTGGTGCTCGTTGGGTATTTTTTCTGCTGGAAAGGAAGCTCTATGCAATATTGACGATTAAAAACATGCGATAACTGTTAAATACTGTTTGTTGCGGAGAACTAATATATATGCAAGTATGTATTAGGTGTTGCGAACCAAGTAATAAATTAGTTCAGTTGTGACCAGAAGGATAAACCAAAGACAGCATGAACGGAAAGTATAATCTCATTCACATTTCGTTTCGTGCTTACTGGCGACTCATCAGTAGGAGCCGGTATTACGCCCCTTAACCACTATATATTCGGTAGAAGAATGTGGAATAATAGGACGGTACAATCTCCTAGACGAATGTGTAAACCTGTAATAGTGAAGCTAACATAATGTAAAGTCAACGACAATACAGCTTCAATGCTAACTCACACTATAATATATATACCGAGTCTGTAAAGGATACTAACACTATGGCTATTGAGTTAGTAACTGATACCTTTGTTGAAATCGATGAGTACCGGATACTAACACTATGGTTTCCGAGTCGGTACATGATACCAACCTGATGGATATAAATTTATGCTAAAGTTCACCCAAATTGAGAGTTACAACAATTTCCGAACACCTGTTACTCCAGTTAAACCATACACTCTGGCCTTCATCGATAACAGTTATCACATTTCGCAGTAAGCATGACATCATTCAATTCAATATATTACAGTTAAATACTGTTTATTGCGAAGAACTAATATATATACAAGTATGTATTAGGTTTTGCGAACCTAGTAACAAATTAGTTCAGTTGTGACCAGAAGGATAGACCAAAGACAGCATGAACGGAAAGTATAATCTCATGCACATTCGTTTCGTGCTTACTGGCGACTCATCAGTAGGAGCCGGTATTACGCCTTTAACCACTATATATTTGGTCGAAGAATGTGGAATAATAGGACGGTACAATCTCCTAGACGAATGTGTAAACCTGCAATAGTGAAGCTTACATCATATAGTCTACGACAATGCGATTTCAACGCTAACTCACACTATATAATATATATATATATATATATATATATATATATATATATTTATATATATATATATACCAAGTCTGTAAAGGATACTAACACTATGGCTATTGTGTTAGTAACCGATACCAACTTTTGTACCGAAAAGTACATGGGTACTAACACTATGGTTTCCGAGTCGGTACATGATACCAACCTGATGGATATCAATTTATGCTAAAGTTCACCAAATTGAGAATTACAACAATTTCTGAACACCTGTTACTCCAGTTAATCCATACACTCTGGCCTTGATCGATATCAGTTATCACATTTCGCGGTAAGAATGACATCATTCAATTCAATATATTACAGTTAAATACTGTTTGTTGCGAAGAACTAATATATATTCAAGTATGTATTAGGTGTTGCGAACCTAGTAACAAATTAGTTCATTTGTGACCAGAAGGATAAACCAAAGGCATTATGAACGGAAAGTATAATCTCATGCACATTCGTTTCGTGCTTAGTGGTGTAACTGGTGTTCATGCTGCCTTTGGTTTATCCTTCTGGTCACAACTGAACTAATTTGTTACTAGGTTCGCATGTGATCACTGTTGTTTGGCATGCGTAACTCATATCGGTTACCAACAAAGAATGAGCAATACTGACATCCGTTTAATTATTTCTGGACTAAATTCAGACGCTTCTCGTTACACAAACAATTAAGGCTCTATCAACTTCGCTAGCTCGGTCTAGTTCTAAGCATGTCCTCAGTTCAATTTCATAGTAGATCATTATCCATTCAGTCAGCATTAGATTGGCGTAAGAACCAAGGTGCACCGATTTTGACATGGCAGAGACAGCTAATGCCAACTACAATCAAACCGGGTATCATAGGGCCCGCTCGTCTTCCAGGATTGGGTTCATGTGCGAATAATATTTCTTAGTTGGCAACCCTGGACGAAATGGCGTCGAATCGATTTCTAGTAGAATCTATGTAGCTCTTCTTAATTGGGCACACTTGCTTGGGAGGTTTGATCGTGCTTATAACGTGATACAGTGAAAACAGCAAGGTGGATGTAATACTAATGTCGCCTTGCCTTAAAGCTGACTTTGTCATAATGGTGTTCTGTTGAAATCTGGGCTACCTATTTCCTGCCTATTACCTAGGTAACTATCGCCTTGTCAACCAGATCCTGTTCTCTCCTTTCACAGTGCTTGTCTTAAATTATTATTTATGCAAGTATTAGTACATTTTCCAAAAACATATTTTATAATTAATTTTTTTTATAAATCTTGTCTTTTCCAGCGGTTTCATGGCACTGAATCATCAGTTACTAAAGGCTGTTGTCTTGCTGTCTTTGAGAATGATGATGATGATGATGATGATGGTGCTGGTGATGCTGTTGTTGCAGATAATGATGTTATTACTGCTGGTGATATGGATTCTGATGATGATGCTGGTAGTGGTTGCTTTTCTGCTGATAATAATGATGTTGATGATCGTGGTGATAATGTTGCTGCTGCTGCTGATGATGATGATGATGATGATGCGAATTGTGCTGTTGCTGATGATGATGTGGTTGCTGCTGCTGTAGCTGACGATGATAATGATAGCATTGGTGATGGTGTGGTGATGATGTCGACGTTGATAGTGAAAAACTGAATGGATGCATGTAGGCGTAAATGAAATGTTTTAGTTCCCTCTTAGTGAATAATTTTCGCTGGATATTTAAGTCTAAACCTCTGTATTATTGCATTTTCTTCAAGCTGTTCTTCTCTTTGTTCACTCGAGATGCATTTTAGCAAAAGCAAAATTAAACTTATCGGTGTTTGCTTTAGACTGCATGCAATAAATTTTTGATTAACCAACTAAGATTAAGATTTACATGTTATTTTCAAATACTCCTACATTATTTGTGTAAGTCACACGAATTCAGTACTTTGACCGCGCATCTCCCATCTTAATTAGAAAGGACCTCTAATTCATCAAACATAAAGCAGCGACCCTTTGTTTATTCAGATTGTTTCTTGGACTCAGTTTATTTTGTATGCAAACTAAAGAAAGTTATCCGGTTACTAGAATCTCAATAGGTCGGAAGAACATCGGTATTTATAAACTCATGTGTGCTCTAGTGCATAAACCTTTAACTCAGCCATTTATGTATCTTTGCCACCGAAAGCTGCTACAATCCATAATAATATCGTTTCATTTTTTCTCCGACTTTTGGTTCTGCCAAAATGACACATTTTCGGTGCTTTAGTGAGTCATCCAACTAATAAATGTTGCAAATGATCTAGCTTAACGCCACAGTCTGATTTAAACTTCTTTAAGTTATTTATGTGTCAATGATGCACTAGGTATTAGTTTTCAGACAATATTAAATGTGAAATTAACATTCGTTGCGCGGGCGGTGATAACTACTACTTTAATCAAGATTGCGATTTTGATATAAAACCCTGACCCATTATTTACATACATTTGTCATTATAATCTAAGCATTGTATAGTGTATAAACAGCAATTAATCAAGTAGACTGGCTTCGTCCTTATTGGAAACTCATCATGTACTGTTCAGAATTTGCCGCTGACAGGGCTTGAACTGGGGTACATCTTCTTTGGAATCTGTTTCTCTTACCACTGTGCCACCCTGCCGCAGACAATTTTCAGTTTTATCATAACTAAAGTTCCTTGGCTAGCCTTTCCTTTAGTGCAGTTTATATCGCATTCTTTTTAGACCCAATGTTCCAACTAACCTTCCACAATCTGTTTTTATAGAACAGACACCACATTACACGAGGAAGCGATATTCAATTGAATATTTAAATAATTGAGTGCCCATTGATTGCGCGGGCGATGATAACAAAAAATTAAATCAACTTTGCGACTATAATATAAAAAAACTGTCCCATTATGTACATACGTTTATCAGTTTAAACTACGCATTGTACAATGTAGAATGGTTTCGTCTTTATTGAGAACTCTTCGTGTACTGTCCAGAATATGCCGCGGACAGGGCTCGAACGTGGACACGTCTGCTTTTGAATCTGTTGCTCTAACCACTGAGCCACCATGTCGCATTGCGGTGGCGCGGCCCATTAACGAACAGCAAATTATTAACTTTGAGGCACATGTACATGTCTTTGGAAACTTTAATTACTTATCCCGAATATAGCTAAATAAGGCTGCACCAATTAAGCTGATTTTTGCACGTTTTACGAATGCCGAAAGTTCAATTATCCAATTGGGCTCTATTCTCCCAGACGGGGAAGATTGACGCATGCCGCAGGAGGAAATAATTTTTGCATGTAAAAACTGAAGAATCAAACAAAATCGAACTAGGCAGTTTAGGAATATTCCGTCTGACAAGCAGAGATCAATATACTCACAGAGCGGCTCAGTAGTTATAATAATAAATTTCGAATCAGACGTGCCCATGTTAGTACCCTGTCCACGGCAAATTCTGGACGAAACCGATCTACTTGATGAATTACCTTTTATACATTATACAATGCTTATTTTATACTAACAAATGTATGTACATAATGGGACAGTTGTTCATATAAAAACGCTAACTTGGTTTATTTACATATGTTATTGAATGCAGCAGCAAATGATTGCGCAAGTGATAAAATGAACTAATTTTATCAAGTTTGGGAACTTCAGATAAGCTTCATTCTCGTGTTATTTAAACTGTCCTAACAATTTGCAAGGCTATCCTAATTTCTGTCCTACATTTTCGCCATTAAACCACGAAAATACACTGCCCATGAACAATCAAACCTCCATTTTCCTATAAAATATTGAAAGTAAATGCGGCTCCCACACATTGTGGCCTTACACTGAAACTAATTGACTTGGCCGTTTGCTATAAGCTCTCAATGAATTCATGAACATAACGTTTAGAAGCTTATCAAAAACTTACAAAAATGAATGAATGCAAAAACCATTGATTGCACGAATGGTGTTAATATATTTAATACCTAAATAAGCTTTAAAAGAAACATGTTGCGCGACAGGGAATAGATTATTTACCTGATTTTCGGATTGCGTACCGAATTGTTTGAATCCATTGTCATCATGATTTCGCCATATATTTACCATTTCATTTAAATGCTAAAGGTAGATCTCATAAACATGAACTAACTTTGAACATAATGAATACATTGATTAACGAATTAGAAAAAACGAAATGCTAACTGATCAGAGAGAAAACTAAAATTAGATCTTTGTTACTTTCCATTTTGCAGGCGGATGACTTAAAATGTATAGCGGATTTTATTGATGGCGCACGTAATAGAGAGATAAAATAGGTTCAGGTTAGGTATGATAGAAAGTTAGGAAATTTTGGCATCTATAGACAGACCATAACTAAGACGTGTCCCTGGTTGATCATCCAGTTATATTAAAAGGAAGCAAAATGACGATGAGACATGTCATGAAGATGATGGATTTATGTATGTCCTCCACTTATTTGAAATTTATGAATGAATTTTATAAGCAGATTAGAGGTTTTCCAATTGAAAAAACCACTGTCAGTTCCAATAGCTAATATCTCCATGCATTACATGGAGAAAACCCTCTTAGATATAACACCCCTAAATCCTAAATTGTATATACGATATTTGGATGATATATTAGTTATTTGGAATCACGGGGAGGATCAACTGATAAATTTCTTAAATATAGCAAATCAGGTGAGCTAGCTGAAATTTACAAATGAAAATGACTCATGTGGCGAATTACCATTTCTGGATGTGAAGTTAATTAGAAATGGTACAAAACTAGAACGGGATGTTTATAGGAAGAATACTTACTCAGGTATCCTTCTTAATTTCATTCAAATCATCCATATAGAATGAAAATCGGTATCTTAAAATCGATGATAATAAGAAGCTTAAGATTAACAGATAAAAAGCATAGGGAGATTGAATTAGATAGACTGCGAGAAATATTCAGTGCTAATGGGTATCCTCTAAAGTTAATTGAAGCAACTATAATGAGCGTTATAAGTAATACCTGACTTTAAACTAAGTAGGAAAATCCAAAGGGTAGCATCTAAATAAAATATGCGTACTATTTAAAAAAAACCCTTACCCTAGGTATTAAACTGCCCAACCAAAAAGGAGAAAATATAACCATTAGACACATCAGGAGTATATGAAATTCAATATAACGACTGCAATCTGATGTATGTAGGTGAAACCATGCGCCCAATTAAGGTAAGAAGAGGGGAACATAAAACCGCATACAAGTATGGCCATGTTAATAGATCGGGTTTTGCCATACAGTAGAGACAGGACACTCAATTAATTGGAATGGATGCAGACGGATATCAATTTGTGGCCTTAGCAGATCGACTAGATTGATTAGAGAATCCATAGAAATTAAATCGAGAAATGACACCATGAGATGAAACAGCCGTAGAAAAATCAATAGTCCTCTTTGGAATACAGCACTAAATAATGGTAGAAAACGAAGATTGCACGAATCAGATTCAGAATCAGAATCTCGCTCAAGTAAAAGAATAAGAACACTGGACTGATATTAACTTATAGAGGTGGAGGGTGAGTAATTCAGAATCTCCTTATTTCATCCTAGATTACGGGTTATCTTATTTCATCTATTATCTTAAGTTCTGTTGTTAGTGTAGCGCCTTTAACTAACATTTATCTATGCATGATTGGAAGGTTTATTTATATGGCGAAATCATGATGACAGTGGATTCCAGCAATTCGGTACGCAATCCAAAAATCAGGTAAATATTTTTAATAGGTTTACGGACTTCAGGTACACAAGTCTTATTTTATGTACTTGTCACTATTGCAATTAAAGTAGCATATTCTAACTGAAACTATGGAATTATGTGTTAGGTGTTGCGCACCCAGTAACAATTAAATTCAACTATGACCAGAAGGATAAACCAAAGACATTCCTAACTTAATATATAGTAGTTGAGGGCGGAATACTGGCTCCTACTGATGAGTCGCCAGTAAGCACGAAACGAATGTGCACGAGATTATACTTTCCGTTCATGCTGTCTCTGATATATCCTTCTGGTCATAACGGAACTAATTTGTTTCTAGGTGCGCAACACCTAATACATAGTTGCACATATATAAGTACTCCGACGCAAACAATATCTAATTGTTATATATTTAATTGAATGATGTCATGGTTACCGCGAAATGTGATAACTGATATCGATCAAGGCCAGAGTGTATGGATTTACTGCAGTAATAGGTGTTCAGAAATAGTTGTAATTCGCAATTTTTGTGAATCAAAACATACATAGAAATCTATCGTGTCAGTACCATGTACCTTTCGGTACTATAATGTTGGTATCGGGTACTGACACAATAGTCATAATGTTGGTATCCTTAACAGACTCGGTTTATATATTATGTTGAATAAGTTAGCGTTGTAGTCGCATTGTCGAAGACTTTATATGATGTTAGCTTCACTACTGCAGGTTTACACATTCGTCTAGGAGATTGTACCATCCTATTTCCACACATTAACATACTCAATATATAATGGACAAAGAGCGTAATACCGGCTCCTTCTGATGAGTCGCCAGTAAGCAAGGAACAAATACGCACGAGATTACCCTTTCCGTTCATGCTGAATTTGGTTTATCCTTCTGGTCATAATTGAACTAATTTGTTACTAGGTGCACAACACCTCATACATAATTGAAGCTATGAAGTTTGATTTCAGCTGGTTTAGAAATTATTGCTTCTGCATTTGATCCATAATTTAAGTGGTTAAAAACATTTCTTTTTCATTTATTTAGTCACGCAAACTGGTTTTGTTCTTGCCTATAAAAAAAGCCTTTACTATATGAAAATTTAGTTAAATTTTGCAGTAACTATCTTGGCTATTTTGCTTTATATTTTATAAAATGTACTTTTTTCCTAGTTAAAAGATGCAGATTGCAATATTCATCGATTATATATTGATTTTAAAGCGATATTTATTCTTCATCTCTAAAAACCGCAATTTGGCATTGCTATCTATATCCGTCATTATACTACAATTTATTCATGCGTAAATGGCATTCTTTCATAGCAAATTCTTCAAGATTTAGGTTAAAATTCGACTATTTTGATAATTCGCTCTAATCATAAGCCCATTTTCGCATTCGTTCATTGCTATTACTCGTTCTGAAATATTTAAGAAAGAAGGTTTGATTTCTAAAAATGTTGGATATATAAACGCCGCTTTAAACGGATTTAAGATTTTTTAAATTGATAGATTTTAATCTGTAATTTCCTTTATGCGTAGATGAATTCTTTTGTACGCCTAGTTATGTCTATTATCTTAAAACTTGCATCCGTTTCTCCCGTAAACAACTTTCCTATCTACTTAAGACATGCAGGTGGCCCAATTTAAATTCCACTCAAGGTATGCTTCTGAGAGAAGCTGATGATAAAATTTGACGCTTAGAGTGGATTGTTATCATTTAAACTAATAAGGATTTTTCCAAACAAAGTTAAAATGGGACCAGAATTACCTAAATGATTTATTTTGTGTGCATGCATTTCGAGCTTACTGGTTACTTAGCAGTAGGAGCCAGTACTACTCCCAAGACACTTTAAATTCAAGAAACTTTTAACTGCTTGACAATACAATCAGCTATGCGTTTTCGTATTAAAATGTTAGTAGAGTGAACTTCATACAGCGTTTAGAAATGCTACTTAAAGGCCAACTATTTATATGTAATGTGTATTTAAAGAAATGGTGCCACCAGGATAATTTTGGATATTGAATTCAAACACGCCAGATTCCCAAAACACTTTATACTGTGGCATCGCTATTGAATACATTAATGCGTAAATGTTCATTCTTCCCATGGGGGAAAATTGACAATTTTAGGTTTCTTTAAGTGATGTCACATTAACCACTTAATTGGCATAACAAGTTAATCGAAGCCAGAGAACATGATTTTGATAAAGAAGCTGATGTTAAGGGTGGTTTTTATTATAATAATGATTATTATTATGGCTTTATATGACTGCGTCCAGGAGATTGCACTGTCCATTTTTTAACATTACCGAAACATCTATAGTTTATGGTCATGTGTCGCTTCCTACCGACAAGCAACCGGTAGCCTGAACTAACCAAGTGCGCAAGACGTCATTTAAACCAATTTCTTGCTCAGTACTTCGAGACTAAAACATAAATCAAAAAGATGTTTATCGTCTACTGTTGTTGGGTTTTAGATTATTACCTTGATTGATTTTTAACATTGTGTTCTATTCAACACCTTAGGTTGTACAATGCACAATTTAGCAGTCTAGATTGTCACTCGATAGACTTATTATTATGTAGTAATACGACTGATGCCTTTTGAAATAATCCAAATTCAACTTGGTTGCTTAAATCTGGTATTTCTTTTAGATACCGGTTGTTGTTGAGAATTAATATATATGAAATTGTATATTAGGTGTTCGGCATCTAGCTACAAATCCCATTTTATTTAACCAATCATCGAACAACATAACATTATATTGTTAAATTGTATTTCCTATATATGTATGTGTGGCGAAAGCTGCAAACAGTTAATGTTCGTGACTGCATAGAAATTGTGCAGCCGACATTTCCAGTCAAGTTCAATGTATGCGAAACTGCTAGAGGTGAGAGCCGCATATCTAAATTTGATTTCCATATATATTCAATGCGGTTTGATCCTCGATAGTCAGTTTGCCGTCGTACTCTGATGATGATCATGGAAGGTCGAAACGCGTCAGTGCGTTGCGGCTGGCGGTAGTTTTGTTATGTTGTTCGATGACTGGTTAAATACAATGGGATTGGTGTTTACTTCAAGCTCGCAAACTTGATTTAAAGAATTGTAACCACCACCCGCGCAATCAATTATTGTTAAATAGTAACAAATTAGTTAAGTTGTGACCAGAAGGATAAACCAAAGACAGCATGAACGGAAAGTATAATCTCATGCACATTCGTTTCGTGCTTACTGGCGACTCATCAGTAGGAGCCGTTATTACGCCATTTAACCACTATATATTTTGGGCAGGAATGTGGGATAATAGGACGTCCTATTATCCCACATTTCTCCCCAAAATACATAGTGGTTAAATGGCGTAATACCGACTACTACTTATGAGTCACCAGTAAGCACGAAACGAATGTACATGAGATTATACTTTCCATTCATGCTGTCTTTGGTTTATCCTTCTGGTCACAACTGAACTAATTTGTTACTAGGTTCGCAACACCTAATACATATTATATATATATATATATATATATATATATATATATATATATATATATATATATATATATATATATATATTAGTTCTTCGCCACAAACTGTATCTAATTCATTCAGGAGACCGCTTTTGTTCTTATTGGAAACTCTTCACGTAATTTCCGCGGTAAGTTCTGGACAGTACGTTATAAGTTGCTTATGAGGACGAAACTGGTTTACTGAATTAATTGACTTTTATACATTATGCAATGTTTAGTTTGTACTGACAGTTGTATGTACATATAATGGGGCAGGTGTTTATATGAAGATAGCAAACTTGAGTTAATTAATGTTTATCACCTCCCGAGTAACCAATGTTCATTTATATATATTTTATATATATATATATATATATATATATATATATATATATATATATATATATATATATATACCAGATTGTGGATGGTTAGTTGGAAATTTAGGTCTAAGAGTTTATTATATAGTATTCATGTAAAGGTAATACTAATCAAGAAACATTAGCTTGTATAACAATTGAAATCGTGCGTAGCGTGCAACAGAGTTGCTCAGCGGTTAGAGCAGGGGACACCGAAACAGATGTGCCCAGATTCAAGTCCTGTCCGACGAAAATTCTAGACAGTATTTGAAGAGTTGTCTATAAGGAGGAAACCGTTCTACTGGATGAATTTTATTTTCAACATTATGCATTGTTTAGTTATTACTGGCAAATGTACGTTTATAATGGGTCTGTTGTTTATATGCAGACGGCAACCTTGATTCAAATAAAACTGATATGACATTTGAAATGAATTCATTTATTTGTAGGTCTAAATCTTTTCAAGCAATGACATTACAAGGAACAGGCTATTAATGCAAAACTAAATCAGAATACTTAAATTTCAATTTTAAATATCGGTTTACATTAAGGGTTCGCGTAAAAAGTTTGGTTAATTTCTAAACAATAACTTGTGTGTAATTGTTCCACTGAGATAGCTAAATTAACTAGTGATTTTATTCTATAATAAATTTGAGTTTCGACGAAAAAAATCAATAAAATATTAAATGCTCATCTTCTTAATAAGCCGGCATTATAGACGAACAGAAATTGCAATAAAGCAAGCAATACAATTGTAATTGTACGCATAAAATAAAAATAAGTTCAAATAAAACTAGAAATATTTACCAAATTCAGCATGAAAATAAGATATAATCTCGTGTAAACATGTGTTTCGTACTTATTGGTGACTCATCAGTGGACGCCGGAACTACGCCCTGTACTCAGAAGTGTGGGACAGGTAAACAGTAAAATCTTCTATATGAATGTGTATTTAAGCAGTAATGGAGGTAACTTCATAGAAAGACTTCGAAAATATGACTTCTTAGCTGACTCACTATATGTAGTATATACCAAGTCTGTAAAGGGTATCAACACAGTGGTTGCCGAGTCGGCACACAGTACCAACACAAGGTGTTTTAGGATGTGCTGAATTCCATCAAAATTTAAAATTGCAATTACTTCTGAACACCTGTTACTCAGGCAAATACATTCATTCTGGCCTTGATTAATATAAGCTGTGACATTTTGCGATAACCATGAACTCATTGAATTAAATACATAATTGTTATATTTTGTTTTTTTTTGCGGAGAACTAACTAAGTTTTCAACAAACTATGTATAACATTTATATATATATACTTGAATGATGTCATGAGTTACGCGAAATTTGATAAGTGATATCAATCAAGACCATAGTTTATCGTTCTGCTGCAGCAATAGGTGTTCAGATGTAGTTGTAATTCTCAATTTTTTTGTAATGTAGCATATCTTGAAAGTCATTGTTTTAGTACCACGTACACACTCAACAACTAAGGTGTTGGTACCGTTGGCAGGCTCGGTATATATTAGATATTGTGAATTGCCTTTAAAATCGCATTGTCGTAGACTTAATATGAAGTTATCTCCACTACCACAGCTCTGCACATTCGTATAGGCGAGTGTACCGACCAATTGTCCCACTTTTCTCACAGAAATATATAGTGGTTAAAGGGCGTAATACCGGCTCCTACTGATGAGTCGCCAGTAAGATCGAAACGAATGTGCTCATGAGACTTTACCTTCCGTTCATGCTAACTTTGGTTTATCCTGCTGGTCATATTTTAATTAATTTATAACTAGATTCCGAATACCTTATACACAATTGCATACGTATTAGTTTTTCACAAAAAAAATAACTAACAGTATAAACTAAACATTGTCTAACGCAGAAAATGCAATTCATCTAATAGACCGGTGTGCAAACAACTAATTATTAATAGCACAGGTAACGGTTACTTTATAGAATAACTGATTTAACTTTGAAACAAGACACAGTTGAATACAGTTTGTTGCGGAGATCTAATACATATGCAAATATGTTATAGGTGTTGCGAACCTAGTAACAAATTAGTTCACTTGTGACAAGAAGGATACAGTTGATACAGTTGAATTCTGAGATTGAATAAATATAAATTTTACAAATATTCCTGGCCTGTAAAATGTATGCGGGACTAACAGAGATTAAAATAGTTGTAATCATCGCCCGCGCAACCGATGACGTTTAATTATTGGCTATATAATTGTTGAATTGTTTTCTGATGAATCAGCATGTTAGGAAAAAAAATTGCTTCTGTTTAGATGTGTTGTTCTAGGAAGCATATTGCCAAAATTCTCATAATATCCCCTGATTTTGTAAAGTTTTCATTCGAACGCTAAAATTATATTTATTTATTAGCGAAGACGTGCATTATGGAAAGCAAATTGTCGAAATAAAGTAGCTTACATGTAACAAGAACGCGATAAATCTATTTGAAAATTAGGCGAATGACTGTATTCAAGTGAATTCCAGCTATGTGTTACCAAAATGACACAGGTCATAGAAGCCTGATAGGGGCGAGTGACGCATAACGGATTTTCCATATCTTGTTTATGGATTTCTGCTTAACATTTATTAAATTGGGATTGGTGATTATCGTATGTTTGCAAACTTAAATTATTTAAGTATTTTTTGAAATTTGATTGCGGAGTGCCAGCTTCATATTTTCCAATGCCGCGTTTTGCGTACGCGGGTAGTAGCTTTGCACGGACAATTTCACAAAGACCCGATTGATCACAATTTCTAATTTCGTTCAGTCTTCGATCGGGCTGAGTTTGTATTCGTCCCAATGGAAATGCGGTTCTATCACATCTTTGTTTAAATTTTGCAAAACTGTAATTTTAACTTAATGTATTTCTAATTAAACAGAGATCTGAATATTTCGAGGTGTTTGCTTAAGAAACAATTATTTAATACTCCATAGCTACCAAAGGCTGTTGTGACTCTTTTAATGATCAACTCGCAAAACCAAACGAGGCACATTTTCTTGAGGTGAAAATTTTTTAAGTCGCCATTAAAAGCGAGAATCAAGGCGACTTCTGGACACCGTGCAAGCATAAATTTTAATTCCATTGGCGGAAATATAGGTTCTGCAATCTGTCGATGATATAGAGTTCTGGCTTAAAACTTTTCAGAATGTGTTTAAATAAATCTTGACAAATAGTTATTTAAACGTTCATCGATTGCGGATAGCAGTTATTTAAATCAAGTTTGCGAGCTTCAGAAATTATCAATCCTATTATTTACATATCTGTTAGTATAAACTATGCATTGTATAAAATAGCAGAGATCCACTAATCTACCCTATATCCATAATTATATATCATACACTGTAGCAATTTGGGAAGTGGTATAGAATTAAAGATATAAAAAAGTTAAACAAACAACGATTGCGATGGCAGTGATAACGATTATTTAAATCAATAAGTCAAGATTGATATAAACATTAATCCAATTATATACACATTTGTTTGTATAAGCTAAGCAGTGTATAATGTCGCAAAAGCGAGTCATACAGTAGAACGGTTTCGTCCTTGTTGAAAACTTCAAATACTGTCCAGAATTTGTCGCCGAAAAGCTTGAACCTGCTTATGTTTGTTTCAGTTTTTGTGAATTCTGTGGTACATTATATATTATTTTCAGTTTTATACTAACTTAGGTTTCTATTTAGACTTTCCTTCAAGTGTTATCACTACCCGCGCAACCTGTGTTTATTTAATTTTATAAATCTATGATTCAATATCACTTATCTAGATGGCGTGGAGTCTGTTCTATAATGCCAGATTGGAGGTGGCTATTTGGAACATTAGGTAGAACGAGATGTAATAGTCTCCATTTGAATGATAGGCTAACCAAAATTATGGGTTAGTATATAGCTTAGAATTGCGTGGATTGCACGGCAGTATGGTAAATTGGATATAATCTCAGACTCCAAAGAATGTGCATGTCTTTGCGAGCCCCGTACTCGTCAAAATTTTGGGAAGTTCTAGACGAATTCTCATTGAGGACGAGATACGTGTGCTAGATGAATCGCCTTTGCTCTCTCATACAATGCTTAGTTTATTCATATATATATATATATATATATATATATATATATATATATATATATATATGTATATATGAGTATTTCTGTCCAGCTCGCAAACTTGATTTAAATAAAGTTGTTATTTAACTTTTGCTAAGCTAGCATGGATGTGCTTTGTCTTTTTGTCTTCTCTCAAGTAAGCTGTTTTTATCTATGAAATATAAGTTTTTGAAACTAATATTAGCATTAATATTTTTTCTTTCAACCGTAGTTATCGGCAGATTTGTCCGCGTTATTTGTAACAAATCAACGAAAGCCACCGTCTTTGTCAGCTCTAGTTGTCAAATTAACGGCATTCCAAACAAATTGACAGTTTAAGGCTGGTATTCGTAGGACTGTCAAGGCAGAGAATTGTAGTTTGTTGAAAAACATTCTACTCTGCCTTAAATTCGTACCAATTTGGCAAATCCTTAGTGGTATCCAGTATTGACAACAAGATTTGAACTACTGACACTTTATCATGTGATGTTGGTTGGTTAATTAATTAGCGGTTGTGGTTACGTGTGATTTATTTTCCAATGAAATCGTAATAAAGATCATGCAGATAGATTGCCTTTCAAAATTAAATATTTTTCGAAATAGATGCTTTTTGTACATCGCCTATGGAGAGCATATATATTGGAAAAAATTTAACGAAGATTAGAAATATGTATACTTTTCTGCCTAGTAGAGTCACGACCAAAACTTTACGAAACAGAAATAACTTTAGTACATGCACAATATATAATATATCGATTAAGCAAAATTAAAATTATCGTGAATTTTGCCACTTTTCGGCATATTACTCGATTGCAGTCTCACATAATAGTAGTTTGAAAATTGCATTAATTTTCTTGTATTGAAGTATAAATGTAAACAGTTAATAAGCGAAGCAATCTTTGTTCACGGAAGCGCCGTGTCAGACAATAGAAGACAGAACCGAGTGACTGCATGCCTTTTTCTGGAATTCTAGATTTGCTTTCTTTTCAGAGTAAGGCTGTTGGTTAATTGCAATATGCGCAATAACTCAGGCTTCTGCAGAAACTATTTTTAATGGAATTAAGAAATTCAGCCTGACAATTAAGACGACTAATTAAGTTAGAGTATTCATTTACCAGCATATGTTTATTCAAATTTGAGTTCCGTGACAGGAGGCGGGCGGTGTTATGGAGAAATTAATTGCTCCTTCTTACTGAAAGATGTACTTCTGGCGTAGCAGCAATTTTAACACGATTTACATTTTTTCTAATAGGAGAAATGAGGTAGTAAATAGGGGTAAAGAGAGATGGAGAGAGAGATGGATAGGAAGAGATAAAAAGAGAGACAGGGATAGGAAGAAATAAAGAGAGCAACAGTAGAACAACTGGAGACAGAGAGAGAGATAGGGTGAGGGAGAGATGAAAGATAAAGAAAAATATTGATAAGGAGAGACGAAGAAAATGGCTGCATTTCCTTTACATGGAGATACAATGTATTTAATTAAAGTCTGAGCTTGAAATAAATGAAAATTCTATATTGTAACTTGTTACATTACATGATACTTGGTTAATTAACTACTACCAACATAAATCACTCTTAGGTGGCTTTACACGTTTGTTTAATTACATTTAAATGAACACTTAACCGTCCTAGACACAAACAAGCACACGTACGTGACATACACCTATGCTGTAAAACGACAGTTGCCTATTATGTGATTCATAGAACCCTAATACACTGATAATAATGTTCTTTCCACAATAACGTTCTTTGCGCTCTACACTTTAACGTCACTAGTTCATATTATGTGATTACCAAATCATAAGTATAAATGAACTGGTTTAAAATAAACATAATTGCATGTGATTTAAGGCCCCACTGAGATAAATTTGTTAACGAGTAGACACTGTTTGTTTCGGAGATCTAATATATAAGCAATTATGTATTAGGTGTTGCGCACCTAGTAACAAATTAGTTCAGTTGTGACCAGAAGGATAAACCAAAGACAGCATGAACGGAAAGTATAATCTCATGCACATTCGTTTCGTGCTTACTGGCGACTCATCAGTAGGAGCCGGTATTACGCCCTTTAACCACTATATATTTGGGTGAAGTATGTGGGATAATAGGACGGTACAATCTCCTAGACGAATGTGTAAACCTGCAGTAGTGAAGCTAACATCATATGAAGTCTTCGACAATGCGACTTCAACGCTAACTCACACTATATATATATATACCGAGTCTGTAAAGGATACTAACACTATGGCTATTGTGTCAGTAACCGATACCAACATTATAGTACCGAAAAGGTACATGGTACTAAC
>JAQBSW010007947.1:0-37223 GCA_029291075.1 Eudiplozoon nipponicum
AGGAACGGATATAGTTTTTAACGTTATAAAAATGGAGTTTTGCTATAATTTGTTCCTTTGGGATAAATCCTCTTCAGAAGTGTGATGTAACACTACAAATTTCTAGTCATGCACATGCATTTGGCGTTACAAATAAATGTTATTCGTATGTATGCAAGATTTTACCACAATGATACAATTATCAAGTAATTTTAGCAGCTATTCATTAAGAATTTGGCAAACAATTAAGTTTATGTTAATTATGTTAAGTGGTTGAATATTTTAATTCTTCCTGCAATGCTCATATATTTGTATACTCTAAAAATTATGAATAATTTATATCAGTTGAAGAATTATGCTATAAATATTTTCGTTTTTAGCGCACATAGGTAATTTAAACAAGTTGGAAGGAGTTACACTGTTCAATAGTGTTAGGAGAAGCTATAAATAAATGAAAACGTTTTTCAAATCGTGCATAGATTAGATAAACAGCCAAATTGCATTAGAATACATTCTTTTTATTTATACCCGTTTGGATGAAAGAGATTTATGTAAATTAACTTATCATGGAAGAATATAATGGAAAATAAACTTAAACAATCTAATAACACAATAAGGGGAATCTGAAATACGGAGTTGAATAATTAGGACGTCTGCATAGACTTGTTGAGAAATTCCCTCATAAACACGGTGTATTTTTTAAAATATACAAAATATATTTACAATTAGGTAAAAAAATAAAAATCACTTTAGAAAATTTGTACATGCAGATATGAAGTAAAAACCAGCCCTGATAATATAACTCAGCGTAAATTCATTAGGTAACATGGAGGTCATCTTATAATGACAGATCAACGTTATCCAGTTAGCAATTTGTCAAGAAATTCCTAAGCAAGAATTGATAATTTGTGTACGTCGTTAAAATGCTGCAAATTTCTTGAAATGAAGAGCTATTTTAGCACGGGGAATTAGATTCCTCACACTGCGACAGACCATTCATTTTCCCGCATTGACCTATTATTTATTTAAAAATTATTATCAACGCACCAATTTGTATAGAATCACAGACATTCAGATCAAAATATCTGTGCTCGAAAAAAGATTTCATATGAATAAAATACTTTATTGGCTCACTTAGAGAAGAATGCAGGATTCGCATAAAACATGACCATTTAAAAATATTTGCGAATGACAAACTTTATTGATTATAAGAAATAACATTGTAAGCAAACTGGTCATTTTGGCGTCAAAAGTATTTATGGCACATCCTGCTGACATTGTCTTTTATTTTATTACCGAAATTTCGACTCAAATGTAATTGCGTTAAAATGCTGGTAAACTAATATTTTTACATAAGTTAAACTATAAAAGAACAAATTTAGGTTAATAAATGTCAACTTATACAATTGGTAAAGTTTTCTATTTTATTTTAAAATGAGATAGCGCTTACCGTAAAATATGCAAATTTAAATATTCATTTATTTATTTCCCAGTATATTTTGTATTAGGTAGAAAAAATACGTGTAATAACAAAATGGATAATAGAAATTACCTGATCTGCGTTTTGTCTAACGCGGCTTTTATTGTACCAGTCGTTTTATTTTATTTGAGATATTTCGGCTCTCCTTATCGGTAGCCTTCATCAGTCTGCTCATCCTCACAAGTTTAACAAATGAAACTTGCTTGCTTCATTAGTTTCATTTGTTAAACTTGTGAGGATGAGCAGACTGATGAAGGCTACCGATAAGAAGAGCCGAAATATCTCAAAGAAAGAAAACTACTGGAACAATAAAAGCTGCGTTAGTCAAAACGCAGATCAGATAAAAATGGATAATAGCCATTTTATTTCGCGTATACTCAGCTACACATTACAATCTTTCTTTTATATACATCGTGGGTTTTCATTTGATATTGTTGGTGGTAACTAGTCTCGTTCTCTGTCTAATTTCTATTTCGTGTTTGAGTTGTTTTGTAAGTGCATATACGTATGTGTCTATGTGAGCATCTGTGCGCGTGTATACGTCATTCTCATTGAATTGCAAGGTTATGTTTGAGATCTGATTATTATCGTATTGCTCGATTGATTTTTAACCAATTGTTCGCTTTGTTGGTCGGTAAATATACAAATGGGTTTTCTGTTGGACGTCTTTAGTTCCGCATTGTTCTTCAATTACCTTATTTCCACTTCGTACGCTAAACATAAATGCATCTGCTCAAACATGATAATTCGTAGACTATAAATGAATGGAAGAGAATTGTCAATCGATTTTGGCATTGATCCTCATGATTCTCAGTGTGCTGAATGGCATGATACGTTTTTCCTTGACAAAGTTTCCTTAATGCTAAAATTTAACTATCGTGCAATTTTTGACGCAGTTAGGTCGCCTTTAAATGGTGAGTTTAGGAAATCATAGTTGACGTTATCCTCCGTTGTACGATTCGGTCGTAGCCTGATGTAAACATCTGTGAACCGCTCCGAGTAGTTGTTTATTAGCAAAATAAAGCGGCTATTACCCCCTTTGTTATTAAATTTTTTTTCTCTTCCAAATAAAATGCACACTGTGAAATATTCGAAGGAAATGGACACAATAAAGATAATTAAATAGCAGAATCAACCTGTTTTACATAAGAATCTCAACTCTTATATTGCAGCCAATTGTAGAAGTGCTAAACTTTTGGGCGAATTAAGTTCGTCAAAGCAGGTCTACATTTAGATGTTGTGCCAAAAAATTCCTCACAGTGCAAAAAAATAAACCGAAAATCGACCAATAAGATTAAAAGCCTAGTGCCACCGAAAACAACCAATAAAACTGCAAACTACTGAGTAAATTATTCATTCAATCGGTCGCCAACTTTCAAGTTTGAATAAAAGCAAATACAATAATTTTACAACGAAGATGAAAAAGTTTTTGAAAATACCATCTAACAAGAAAATTCAAGACAGTACAAGAGATTTCGAAAGATTCACTGCTCAATCGAAATTTTTCTACTTATCCTGACGCATTTATTTGCAATTATTCAAAAGTGATCCCGCAAACATTTCAGAATTAAATACTATTTATAAGAAGAAAGTTCTGCATCATCAAGGGTAAAGCGAAATTATTGATATCCAGGTTGGAATTGACAATTCATGCAACGACATAAAATAGCATCACCCCACCTGTTTTCAATGGACAAAAACTGAAATTTGGGATAGTTAGCGCATTAGAAAAATGCAGAAAGAATTTCAAAGGCAACAAAATGTTTACAACGTAAAATAAAATACGAATTAAGAAAACTATCAGACAAAACTATACGACTTTCTACATACGGAAAAGGATAAGAAGTAGTTATACTTGAAGCCGACACTTAAAAAAATGCTCATGAGCGAGATAAAAAATGATCGATCTAAATTCAAACAAGACAAGAAACTGAATAATTATTCTAGATCAAAGAATAACCACTAATTTGATAAAAAGGAAAAATATATTTTATTTACAGTGGCTAATGCTTGAATCAGATCATGATTCATAGAAGAAATGCAAAATGCGAAATTTGTTGGAACAGACCCCCAAGACTATACGGGAAGCAAAAAATTCATTGTCTTGAAGCCTCAGGAGCTCCTCCGATGCGGTCAATTATGACAATTAAAAACGCACCAGCTAAGCTTCTCTGCAAACTACTTTAACTCTTAAGGAATGTCAAAAAAACGAACATTAACAAAGACATTTTTGGGCTAGCCGGTGAACTGAAAGGAAAACAATCGTTGAAGACAAAATTGTCTCGCTTGACGTCACAAACTTATTTGCAAACATTTCCATGAAAAAACCAACATTGATTTTGTGTGATCTAATTAAGAGCGAGTTTCAAGATTTTTCTTTAGACATCAATGATCTCAAAGACCTAATAATATCAAGTGCAGACAACTTCCAGTTCATATTTGAAGGCAATTATTATCGTTAGTTCAATGGTGTAGATATTGGAAGCTGCATTGCCAATCTCCAGGCAGATGTATAGTCGCAAACAAACGAGCCTGAAAAAACATGATTGATCAGTGCGCACTCTCCAAATTTTATACAGCTGATATATTATTTGTCATCCTAGAAGCAGCAGCCCAACTGAAATCCTTAAACAAGCAAAAATCTTACAAAACATCTTTAACATCACTCTGTAATACAATTAGAATGAAGCCTACTTGCACACAGACGCCCACACATGCACATACACAATGCGCTTACAAATAAACCCAATTAGGAAACAGAAAATTAGTCTACTTGCCACCCACACATATTCAAATGAAAACACAGGTTGTATATAAATGAAAGATTGTGAAGTTCTTGCTGAGTGTTCTTGAAATAAAGCAGCCATTATCTATTATCTTATTTAATGTGAGTTTCTCCATCAAATAAATCATATATTGTGCAATAATCGAAGGCAATGCACATTAGATATATCTCATCTCTTATATATATATATATATATATATATATATATATAATATTCAAAGTTTCATCAACATGATATTCTTATCGACTGGCCAAGAATAACAAAATTCAACAAAAATCTACTAGTATCCAGTCAAGAACAAACAGGCCCTCGACTAGAATCAAAAAACATACAATCGGATTAGTAACAAACTGAAGTGGAAATAACAGAGGCGCATACGGTGACAGAAGTTTCCAAACAATATGAGCGATCAACACTGTAATCCACACCGGCGCTGTTACCATGTGGAAATTGTAAATTTGTGCAACAAGGTGAAACGGTCAACTACACTGAAAAATAAAACACTCGTACATTTAACCGTGAACAATGCGCACAAATGGTTAATTCTCAAGCCATCAAAACAATAATGATCAGAACTCAGACATTACTTTGCAATACTGCAAGAATGACCTTTACATGCAAACACGCATACACACTTACCAACTAGCCAAAACAAGAAACAGAAGTAAAAGCGAGTCAGATTTGTTACCACTAACATAATCAATTGAAAACCCAAAATGTATAAATATGTATGATTGTATAAGAGAGGATTAGTATTCACGAAATAAATGGTCTTTATCAACACTAGCGTTGTTACCACGTGAAAACTTTGCGCAACGAGGCGAAACGATCAACTATACTGGGAAAAATATCACTTGTATATGTAACAGTGAACAATGCGCACAAATGGTTAATTCTCAAGCTATCAAAACAATAATGACAAGATCTCAGACATCACTTCGCAATACTGCGAGAATGACCTTCACATGCAAACACGCATACACAGCACAAACACAAACGCATACACAGCACAAACACAAACGCATACACACTCACCAACTAGTCAAAACAAGAAACAGCAGTAAAAACGAGTCAGATTTGTTACCACTAGCATAATCAAATGAAAAACCAAAATGTATAAATATGTATGATTGTATAAGAGAGGATTAGTATTCACGAAATAAATGGTTCATCAACACTAAGGTTGTTACCACGTGAAAACTTTGCGCAACGAGGTGAAACGATCAACTATACTGGGAAAAATAGCACTTGTATATGTAACAGTGAACAATGTGCACAAATGGCTAACTCTCAAGCTACCAAAACAATAATGACAAGATCTCAGACATCACTTCGCAATACTGCGAGAATGACCTTTACATACAAACACGCATACACAACACAAACACAAACGCATACACACTCACCAACTAGTCAAAACAAGAAACAGCAGTAATAACGAGTCAGATTTGTTACCACTAGCATAATCAATTGAAAACCCAAAATGTATAAATATGTATGATTGTATAAGAGATGTTTAGTATTCACGAAATAAATGGCCTTTATCCACTTTGTTATTTATGTGTTGTTTTCCTAATTATAAGAATACTGTGTTAATTAAAACGGCATGGATATCATAAATATAATTATACATATGCATAAATATTTGTATACGTAACTCATGCAGATGTGCATGTAGATGATAAGATATTCCTGGCCTTAAAGTGATCCTAATCGTTAGTGAGTTTGAAATAAAATCAAATACAAATTCCAGGAAACTAAATTGTGAATATTTTAAATATACCTTTGTAGCTGTATATCAGGCGATAATATATTTATCTTCGTTAGTGCCGGTTTTTTAGCACAGTCAACCATTTTTCCATACGCAACGCAACAGAATCTTTACACTGGCAATTCGTGCCTAGATCGTTGATTTTATTTTGAAGTTTGATCTCGAAGACACCATTAATTATAACATCATGAAGATATCTACAATTGAATTGCATCCTATGCGTAGATTTTAGAGCGTGGATTTTAAAAATTAATATTCATACATAGAATTATCTGCTGTTATATAATTCATTTAGAAATCCATTTTTTTGGATCAATTGGATAAAACATTTTCAGACCATAAGCAAATTTACAGATTTGACCCATCAGAAAAGCGAAATTCGAATTTTCAAATACGATTGTGGATAATATCAGGCATAAACTATAATCTTGTAAAATTCAAGATAATATTCATAAAAATCTAAATTGTCTGTTACTAACTTGAATAGCCATGCCCCTGATATATACATACCAGTTAAGCACCCTTAAATTAGCCGGGTTAATCTTTAAGGGACTAATTACCTCTATAATAGCCTTTAAGGAATTAAAATTAAACGTTTTCGAGATATGCGTAGAGACTATTAGCACACCCATATTTTACTGATCGAGATCTATGGTGTAACTTCACATGGATAGAACGTTCGTTACATAAGTTACTTCTCATATATCCATGCTGACATGCATGGAAGTTTAGTGATAATATAGATACCTGAGAATTTGGGGATGCTCGCTCTATTACCTTCAAGAATGAATGGATCATTAAGATAAATTTATAATCATTGGCATTTGTTGGCATGCCACCTACAAAATTTGACTGCAACGTCATTGTAAAAATATTGGTTAAAACTAATGAGATTGCATTCAAATGCGCTTTAGAAAAATAAAGTAAATTAAAATTCGAGATCCTAAAATGGTTTTTTTTGTGTTCTTAATTTAATTTTCATCATTAAATTTACTAAAATCTCATAGCCAACAATTAGTTGCTGCTCCTGGTTATAAAAACGTATGCGTTACTATTGGGGATGAGAGCTGCCTATCTTGTTTCCTTTACCTTACATATTGATTGCGGTTTGATCAGTTTACCTTTGTGCTCTGCCAAAAGCCGCTAATCCTTAAAATAAATTGTTCTTTGTGCAGCGCTGTTATCATTCAATTGGTTATTGCAGGACAATTGATAGCAGTCGTTGATCAGTAAAATCTTGATTTCTTTAAATTTGCAGGCACGCAGCTTGTATTTTGCATTGATTGATGGGTTCTCACTGGTCGTGTCACGTTGAAGCCATCCACAAACTTCTTGTCTAAAATTGTTTTTTAAACAAGATTTTCGGAACTTCATTTCCAGTCCTATCTCCAAGGTTGGCAACAGACTCACATAAAAATAACTTTTTTCAAATGGGATTTCCTCGTTCAAGACAAATATATTGATATTTATTTTCTTTCCTACCATATATCTTGTCTGCTTCAATATCTGACCCTAATAATTATTCTCCCTTACTCACATGTATACTCGAAACTACCCACACTCCCCACACACCCTCACACACAAAAAAATCGATACACACGTATATGTGTACTATAATCTAAATTGATATTTTTATAATAAATGTAAGTAAACCTTATGGATTAACGTACACGCCAATGTCTGTTGTCACGATTTTTAAAATTACTTTTCCAGGCACGTTGAGGGATCAACAAAATTAACATTTAAGTTATATTTAGTTAATCCTGTGTGAAATTGGTTATTGAGAGCGTGAGGTTAAAAAATTTGCTGAAAAAATATAGTATTGCTCTATTTTTTGACAAGACTGAATACGGGACCTACAAAAACGTATGGTATATCAGCCAAATCCACATTTATTTATACTCATATCCTGTATAAACTTAATTTTCTTGACGGAGGCCACGAAAGGTTATAATCGCGTTTATATGTTAGACGGACGTTAAATAGAATACAATTTAAATTTATCTGCAGTGCGGAAACCTATTTTAACTAAACAGCTTACATAATATTTTGTTCCAATATTGGTGAATCAATATAAGAAATATTAATTATACAGATTTTGGACATTATTAGTTCGTATCTTCATTTTACTTAGCATTAATAACGAATTTTTGACAGTATACTGTATTCATATACTAGTTATTTTTGTCTAATAAAAATAAATGTTAAAACTAATTAATTTAATTAATACAAATATATTAGTAATATATATTCAATATATTTTCATTGGTAGACGTTTAACAAATATGTTGAAAGTTAAACAAATATTTACAAAACGCGTTTAGATTTTAAAACGGATTTTGTTAAATTCATATCACAGAAAAACAACAGATTCTGAGAGCAACTGTTTGTGACCTTTCATCATTATCTAAAAAAACAAAATCTTGAATGAAACTGGTTTATTTTAAAACCTGAATTCTTCGTCCTGTAGAACATGTCAGTTAATAGTATAATTGAAGTAATTTTAGCATCAGAAAACCACATATATTTTGGATTTTATATGCCGTAAATAGGAAGGTCGATATAAGTTACTGTATTTGGCTAATTAAATTAATTAAACTCGATGAAACTGAGACGAACAGAAACACTGCCCCGAAATTCGCAGGACTACCAATACGGGTTTCAGCTGATGAGGAAAAAGTACAATGCTTTTCTTCTTGGAACGGTCCAATACATAAGGCATACATCATTGACCAGGGTATGTAGGTGTTATCTTGCGTCTTCGTGAAGAGTTGAGCAAACGGCCCCCTGGTGTAAATATAGACATCTTCTCCTCCATGTGACTCAGTTCTCAACGGTACCAATGACTGTACCGGCAAAAGCCGTGGGTCTTGACCACTCAAGTTGGCACGTGGTTTGTCGTAGAGACCGGTTGGTCCATTTGCGTAGCCAAATGCTGTATATGGCTTGCCGTCAAGTGCCTGATAAAAAATAAATGATTTAAATTCCGTGGATATAAATCATTCCATTTATTGCGTATTTAACATTTATACTATGGCAAATAAAAGAAAAACACCATTCGTCAGATATTATAATAAAAACAAAAATAATAAACTTCGTATCGAAAATAAAAAATAAATTTTGCTAAAAATTATCTAATAGTAAGTTTCCGAGATTAAAAAATAAGTGAAAATGAAACAAAAATAGGAAAACTGGCTCACATATGAATAGCTGAATATAAAAAACCAAAAATTTAATTTTTCGTAATTCATCATTTTGATACATACGTTTTGTTTATTCACAAGATTTTTATGATAATCTTTAATTAATGTTTATAGCTTCTATATATGAAAAGCCTCGATCGCGGAAGATTCTGGCAGATACCTGATAAATTTCCAATACGGAAAAAACCCGTCTACTTACTAAAATACCTTTGCTGTTTTATAAAATTTTAGTTTTTACTGAAAAATGCATCTGATCATAACTTTTTCCATAAAGCATCCATATGACTGATAATTGCATGTAGCGAGCGGCAGACGTGGCAAGATGGCTGAGTGCAAGACTCCCAAGCAAATGTGCTCGCATCGCAGCAAATTCTTGCAAGATCTTGGCGAGTTTCTAATGGGGACCAAACCTGTCTACTTCATGAATAGCATTTGCTACATTGTGCATTGGTTAACTTATAATGGCAATATATATCTGATAAGGCTTCAGATGATAGATTGTAAATTAGCCAAGTATCCACCTTAGGGACAGTTGCATGTAACAATGGTTTTCCCAGTGTACATTGCCTTATAGTCGCTATTCCTCCTGAATGATGCGGATTGGTATCAATGTTAACAACGCAGAAGGGGCATTTTGAATCGATACCATTCATGTGCTTCTACTACTTCAATTTGTTGAATATTTCATAATGATAATCAAATATATTGTAGGATTGAGCTGGATTTTTGAATTGCATTTACTGATCTGTTGAGTCGAGGCCACAAATACACAAAATAAATTTAGTGTAGCTGGTACACATTCAGGTCGAGTTCTTCTTTTCTTACGTAATTATCTTCGTTTTTGTATTATTTTTTCAAATGTTTCTTAATGTACAACGGGTAAAATTTATTAAGTTTTACGTCTGCACCATTTTAAAAATACTCTCTAAACACAATGATTCTTCTGGGGATATCTGGCCATTTGGAATCCTATGGTTTGGTTAATTGTTCTATCGTACAGCTATTGCACGTACCGACGTAAATACGCCCAAAGTTTCCTTTAATAAAAATTTTGTAAGAAGTTGACATTTGAAATTTGACCTATAGGTTTATGAAATTTCCTTCGTTTAAAGTGATGTTGATTGGTAAAAAGCAGGAATTCACCTTACTAATTAGGTTTAATCGGTGAGCAATGTTTGAGGTTCTAAGGCAGCCTTTTAGCATAAGCTTTGAAAATAATTCTAATGGCATATTCTTCTAAGATCCATCATGGCTAGATGTTTATTTTGAAAAAAATTCTTTAATGCTTCAGCCCTTCACCGATCTCGAGTTCAGCGTATATATTCTTGAATTTTGACCGGTATGTTACGTTATTTTTGAAGGATTTTGTGCCACTATTATTGTAGAGTGTATTTACAGTTAAACATTGAGTTGTGCCTTTTATTCTTCACGTCCACATTACCTTCTCGAATGGATTGGATGTTTAAGAAGGAAGAAGTGGTGTCCATTTAAAACTTGCGTGGGAATTTGATTTCAGAATCAACATTATTGTCCTGTAATAAACACATGACCCATTATGTATATATGTCAATATATATAGTGTAGAAAAGGTAATTTATTAAGAAGACCGGTTTCGTCCTTATTGGAAACACATCATCTACTGTTCAGAATTTGCCGCGGACAGGGCTTGAACCGGGGCACGTCTGCTTCAGAAATTGTTGCTCTAATTACTGCGACACCCAAGAAACATTAGTTAGTATATAACTCAAACTTGCATGTAGTACGCAGAAGGATGGCTAAGTAGTGCCCAGGTTCATGCACGGTCCGCAGCAAATTCTGAAATGTACGTAATGAGTTCCCAATAAGGACGAAACCGGTCTACTGGATGAATTACCTTTTCTACCTTATACAGTTCTTAGTTTATACCGACAAATGTGTACATAATAAGTCAGGTGTTTATATCAGGAACGAAAACTTGATTAAAGTAATTGCTATTATCGCCCGCGCGACCAATGTTAGTTTAATTTTTGCCTTGTACTATGATTTGAAATGGATCAAATAATGACTAGGAAGTGTCAAACCTCCTCATTACGTGTGACTGAAGTTTAATTGCGACAGATTAAATAAAGTGAATGACAATGTTTGCATGGTTATAACGTAGAAACACTCAAAGAAAGCACTGTTGAATTTAAAAACAATATACAAACAATTAAGGGTGGAATCAGAAGTTAGCAAGAAGACAGGGAAATACGACTTATAAACGCCAATAGTAAAATATTGTGGCAAATAGAATTAATTGAACACATATCATATTTATAATTTAAAAAATTTATTTGTGCTGTTGGGTATTCGCAAAATAAATTTGACGGTTTATCCTTAATAAGAACACTCGATCATTCTGTAGCTTTCTATACAAATTTGATTTGTATATAATTTGAAGTAACATAAACACAAAATATTTATATATTTGTAGTTGAGGGGAGCTAATATTTCAGCAATAAAGTGCATAGTAGCAAGTTATTTAGAAAAAAGATTAAATTTTCAATTCGATGCGTTTTGTTCTAACTGACGACTCATTAGTGGGAGCTGGCATTTCGCCCCAAACCCACTATATATTTGGTCGAAATATTTGAGGCGGTTTTACGATATAATACATAATTACGTGAACATGTTGATGATTATCGTATTAATTAAGGAGAATATCTAGCCACCAGAGATAGGAATATTCAACACCGGACTATTGAAATCCCGTTTCTGGGTTTGAGAATAAAATATATCCCATTTTTTAAAAAATTTACATAACAGAATATTATCCTTGAGTCGCATGTCTAGACGCGCGTCGACCTTTCGTGATCTTCATTAGAGCACGAAATCAAACTGAATATCAAGGATTGAACTGCAATACAAACACGAGGTATGGAAACTCAGATATGCGATTCTTACTCAAAGTAGCCTCTTATACACTGTAGTTGACTGGAAATGCCGGCTGCAATATTTTCTTGCAATTATGAACATGAACTTTCTGCAGCTTTCGCCAAATTCACATAAGTTATACCATTCACAATCGTGGATTCTGTGCGCGTTGATATTAATTCTTTATAGTTAATTTTCGAAATTCATATAAACACTACGCCCATGGTATCTAACTGAATGCACAACGTAGCAAAACTACCGTTAGTTAAAGGTAGCGACGTGTTTCGACAGTCTGTACTATAACAGACTGACAAAGAAGGATTAAATAGTAATGCAAATACAAAGCATGGAAAACCAGAAATGCGGCTCGCATCACTAGTTGTCTCGTAATCACTGCAATTGACTGGAATGTCCGCTGGGCCATTTCTATTTAATCTTGAAAATTAGATTTTTACAGCTTTCCACACACTTTGTGAAGCTATTCAAGCAGGCGAAACTGATTTCTGGAATGTTGGTAACATTGATCTACATCAAGTTTCCCGTTTGAGATCAACACCGGGTGAAGTTAATTTAACCGGTCTCTCAACCTCGAAAATAACTTTACTTCCTACCTGCACAACCAATGATTGCTTAATTTAATCACTTGTATGATTATGGCGAAAGATGTAAGCATGCTTTGCTTGAGAATGCATAGTAAATATGCAGCCGACCAACCAGTCAATTTCAGTGCACAATAGACTATTAGGAATGGGAACTGCTTATCTGATTTCCCGTACTCCGGATATGCGTTGCGGTTTGATCCCCGTTAATCATCTTGTTGTCGTACTCTGTTTATGATCATAGAAGACCAGTAGGCGCGACTGAGTGGAGGCAAGTAAATTTGTGCGGTTAGTTAAATTACAACAAATTTCTGCTAATCTGAAGTCCGCAGATATTATTAAATAAATTTTACTATCAAGTGTGCAATACTTGGGTTTTGAAGAAATACAATGAGCGGACAACGAGAATTGTGAACTGAAAATAAATTTACAGGCAATAAAAGCATACCCATAAAGAAGGAATAATGAGCATACTGTATGTCATGTTAAGTGATTTATAATTGATAAACTTGGAAAATAAATGTTTTACTTTTATATGAATTCAATAAACAATTCGACATACAGTGAAATTAAAATAAAGTTGATCGTCGCATATTTGCCTTCTACCAATAGATTGAGGGTAAAGGCAAATAAAGCTACACTGAAGAAATTGGTCTTACAACCAGTTTCCTATATAATAGGAATTTAATTTATTAATTATCATGTAAACTGTAAAAATAACTAATTTTTTCCATCAAATTATGAAACTTTAATGAAGGTCCTGTTCGACTGCATTAAGTGGATTAGTTGACGTCTATAAACAAGCCAGTCTTGAAGCCTAGAAAGCACACGTACTCGCTAGCGACAAATGCAAATGGCCCTACCTGTTTCATATTCAATGGACGTCAACTGAGTATAATAGCGTCAATAAATTAAATAACAGGAACTTGTTATTAGGCGCAAAGACTTAGAGAATGCGCAAAAGCAAGACCTATTAAATAAATATTTGCGTGCCGTTTCTTTAGTAGTTTCTATTGAAGATCAGCGCCATCTCGTGAAAATTAATATTAATTTGCAGCTTTGTAACCTAGTTTTCATAAGTTTAAATTTGTCATAAAAGTAATAAGCAAACTCACATTTTTCACATCTAAAATCTTTTCCATAATGTCTTGAATAATAGTGCATAAAATATATTATTTCATGTTGATGATTGAATATGCGGGTGAGAAAAAAAATTATTTAAATCAAGATTGTAAGCTACATATAAGCACCAATCCAAGTATATATAAAACTGTCATTAAAAAATAGCTATCGTAGAAGGTAGCGAAGATGATTCACCCAGCAGACTGATTTTTTTATTGGGAACTCTTCAAAAATCGTCCAAAATTTTGCCGCGGACAGAACTCGAACCAAGGCAACTTACTTTAACGTCTTTAACAATTTTAAATTGTATTCCATTCTATTTTTTTTATTTTATGGTTTAATGCGGGATGGTGGCGCAGTGGATGAAGTCACAGACTCGAAATCAAATTTGTCCCGGCTCCAGTCTCATTTGCGGCATAATTCTGGGCAGTACACGACGAGTTACCAATAAGATAGAAACTGGTCTACTGAATGATTTGCCTTTGCTAACATAAACAACGATTGGTTCATATTGACAAATTTATTTATAATGGAACGAGTATTTATTTATTTTTCAGCATCTAAGCAATCAATGGTTGATTAACTTTATAAATAATCGACTCAGTACCACTTTCCCAGGTATTATTATTTCTGTTTTATTATGACAGATTATGAGTGGCTATTTGGAACTATATATAAAAAAAGATGCCGCATTGGTTCTACCTGAAATAAATGCAAATATAAGAAATATAAGTCAGTATATAATTCAACAAAATGTGTAGTTTGCAGCAGGGTGCGAATTTAATAAAGTCACAGACTTCGAAGCAAATGTGTCTGGATTTGAGCCCCGTCTTTAGCCAAATTCTGGAAAGTACTTGATAAGTTCCGAATAAGAATCAAATCGGTCTACTGGATAAATTGTCTTTGCAATTCTAGAAACGCTTAGTTTAAATCTACAAACAATATATATATATATATATATATATAATATATATATATATATTAATATTCAAAAGTTTCATCAACATGATATCCTAATCGACTGGCCAAGAATAACAAAATTCAACAACAATCTACTAGTATCCAGCCGAGACCAAAGAGGCTCTCGACTAGAATCAACAAACGTACAATCGGATTGGCAACAAACTGAAGTGGAAATAACAGAGGTGCATACGAGGACAGAAGTCTCCAAACAATGTGAGCGTTTAACACTGCAATCCACACTGGCGCTGTTACCATGTGGAAATGATAAATTTGCGCAACAAGGTGAAACGATCAACTACACTGGGAAAAATAGCACTTGTATATGTAACAGTGAACAATGCGCACAAATGGTTAATTCTCAAGCTATCAAACAATAATGACAAGATATCAGACATCACTTCGCAATACTGCGAGAATGACCTTTACATGAAAACACGCATACACACAAACACAAACGCATACACACTCACCAACTAGTCAAAACAAGAAACTGCAGTAAAAACGAGTCAGATTTGTTACCACTAGCATAATCAAATGAAAACCCGAAATGTATAAATATGTATGATTGTATAAGAGAGGATTAGTATTCGCGAAATAAATGGCCGTTATCCACTTTGTTATTTGTGTTTTCCTATTTATAAGAATATATATATATATATATCCTGAGGTTTCATTTGATTAACTTGATGGCAATTAGTTAGATTTTCTGTTTAAATTCTACTTCTTGTTGTTGGCTTGTTGCGAGTTGGATTTTGAGTGCATATTTGTCTATGTGCGTGTAGAGGTCATTTTCATTGTATTTCAGAGTGCTGGTCGAGATCTGGTAGTTCTTGCATTGATGGATTGAGTTTCGAACGTGTTCGCTTTGCTGCCTGTGATGTGTAATAATATCTACTTTCGTATGTTGTCTTTCGTTTAGTCTTTGTCCTCTATGTAACAGCGCAGATTGCGCGCATTGCAGTACCTATTGCCCATTTTAGTGTTTAATTTGTGGCATTTTTGACGATAGTATTGATGTCCAATTCGCATCCTATTTTTCTTCAGTTGGTTACCAATCTGATCGAATATTTTTTTGATGCTGGTCCAGTGGGTTTTCGGGTCTGTCTGGATGCAAATAAGTTGTTATATATATCGCCACCATCCTTAAATAATCCTGGAAGCAAATCATCGGGGCTTGCGGCTTTGCGACGTTTAAGAGATAGGATTGCATCGCGTACTTCTAACTATGATGGTTCTTCAAGACTAACATTCCACACTGTTGGTGCAGACATGCTTTCAGGAATTGGAACTGACGCGGATGCAAACGAAAATTGTTCATTGAAGTGTTCAGCCCACCTATCAAGACAACTCATTTTATCGGTTATTAAATGGTTGTTGCAATCAGTTATAGTTTCATAAACTTTTAATTTTCTCGGAGCTGTTACGCGAATAATTTGGAACAAACAGCGAATATTGCCTGGCTCGAACGCTTCTTCCATTTCTTCGGCCTTTCTGGTGCAAAATTTTTCAATACCGACTTTTATACTATGCTTAAGTTGGCGCCTTATATTGCGATGAGTATTATTTTGAGCCGCACCAGATGGAATTTGGCGCCTTGTTTAGAATATAACCATAGATCTTACAAAGCCAATGAGTACTTCTACGGTGGCCTGCTATGCCACAAACAGTATTACGTGCATTGTGCATAGTGGAACCTATCTTAGACCAAAGTAAATTCGGATTTTCGCCATCAAGACCTGTTAGCTTAGACTTTAAACTATCTTCATATTTTTATCTCAAATTCGGTTGTTCGAGTTTGTCTACGTCAATTTGGGGTTAATTCTTATTTATCTTCCCGGAAAATTTTAGTGCAAATCTAAAAAGGATAAGTGCATGTTCCGAGTCGACATATGTAATCCAAAACGAACGGCAATCTTGGATGCAACCACGCCATCTATAGCTAATTGGTACATGATCTATTTGAGTCCATTGTCCGGGTGCTGGAGGACGCAATGTAGCGCAACGTCTAAAACTACGTCTGAAGTTAGTACTACTTAAGTATAATCTATGTTCCGCGCAGCTATCAAAAAGCCGTTCAACATTATCACATCTCCCACCTAAGTGAAATTCTGTGTTACTTAAGCGACCAACTTGAGCATTCATGTCACCCATAACCATTACTATATCTGAACTTCGTGCTATACTTAGTAAGGAGCTTAGTTCGGAGTAAGAAATTTCTTTGCAATTCGGTAGGAGTATATGCAGATATAACGAAGAGGAAACGTTTAGAACGGTTTTGTCATTGATTTTATTAGATGTAGTTAAACGTGCCGCACACACTCGACTATTTAATTGGATCCAATCGATTAAGCAAGCGTCAGCTCGTGCGCTAAGGACAACATCAACGCCCCATTTACCGACTTGAGAGAACTCCGTGGAACCAGATGTTCGAATCCAATAACGCGTAGATATGAATGGTGCACTCAGTTCTGTAATGTACGTAGGATCCTGTAATGATTTCTAATTTAACTAGCGTACAAGTTGTCCAAGTTGTTTCAATGTTCGCACATTAAATGCACCTACGTTAGAACCTAACCTAGGCTTCCGATATATGGCAACCTGATATTGGCCTCAGTGATATGATCTACACCAACCATATTCATAGGGCCTAAAAGTGTTATTGTTAGATTGGGAAGAGGAAGAGGAAGAAAAGAAGGCAGAATCGGAGATAAAGTTGCCTGCAGTAGCCATATTTCACTTATCTACCCTGTGCGGCTCAGCAGGTAAGGCGACCCTTTTTATGCTGTGCGACGGCTGACGCAGTATGTAATCATTGTGATTTTTTTCCCATGGTTATATGTGAACTGTAAAAGAACACTAGTTCGCCCATTCCTAGTGGTGCTCTGTATCCGGAGTTTTCCTTATCCTAGATAGTCTGCTAACCAAGGCTAATGAGCACTATCTGCCCTTCAGCAGCCGAAAATTACACTTCACGTCTGGAACGCTTGCTCTCATTGCGTCACTACACATTTAACAATATAAGTTGCTGAGCAATTAGACCAAACTCGGGGCTTCGCATGAAATGAGATGATGGCTGTGACTCTTTTAGACACGGCAAGGTTCATACTACCATTCCCAGGTTGTTGGATTCTATCGATCAGTTGCTCTGTCATAAGTCCAATATATATGCTACCGTATAAACATAAAAAGGTGTAGACCATCAGTTATTTGAAGAGAACTAGCAATTGATCTTTGGAACCCGAATAAATATTCTTCAAAAACAAAAAACTGATTACATGCTGAATTTATTGTCCTTTGATTAGGCCTTCAGCGAAATGATCAGACGATGCCAGAGCGGCTGTGTATTTTACCAAAAGCATCTCTTCAATGACTGTTTTCCTGTTATTATTTTTTCGGTCATACTAGATAATCACATCCTTCGTGCATTTAGCATATTTCATGAGCTAGTCTCACTTTTCGCTAATACAACATTTCCCATGGATTCATGGTGTGAATGCAGGTGATCAGCATCTTCCTCCACTGAAAGGAATAAAGACGTCAGCAAATAATTAATGGGTCAAATATTTTAGCAGATTGCAAGCAATGATAAATCCTTGTCGAGAAGTGAAGCTAATCTTAACAGATCTGCACAGACCGCAAAAAATGCACAAACGTGTGGTAGTCAGCTCACCATAACATCATGTGCAAAATAAATGATTCCATGAATAATATAAAAGTAAAATTCAGGAATTCCATGCCTTAAACCCAGCGAATCTAAGAACCTCCATTCGAGATATTTTATAGAGACAGTAAAAATTAAGACTTGCGTGCCAACTTTTGGTAATATTTGCTCGTCATTGCTCTTATGTCTGAAGACCTTATATTGTGTAGTTCAGTTATGAGTAAAACTGAAAGTAGTGCTAGACTTTTATTGGTAAGGGTATTATCTTGTACGTCAAAGTGCATTTGTTCAAATAAAAGACATTGCGTCACGAATGGTCAAAACTGCTGATAATCACCCACTTGTACACATGGATAGCCGAATGTTCTTTAACAGTTTTTTTACTAGCTCAGCTTCGAGACAACATTCAGAATTTTTCTACTATAGGTATTCTTACATGGCATTTTTGGAGCCTTTTTATCCATTTATTTGCCGATATTTCAGCACCAGTTTCCGGGCGAAAATTTTGTGCTTGTGTTTTGCTTTGGTAATATTTAATGGAGCCTAAATGAGGGAACTCGGATATGAGTGGCCAAACATCGGCAATGAAATGGATAAACTAAATGCCAAAGCGGTAACGTTGATACGCCGATATGAGAAACACTCCAGGAAAGCATTATACAACCGACTTTAAAAAATAGAATCAGTTTGATAATTATTTTTTATTGCTTGCAAAAAGACGTTCATCGGCATTGCAAATATACAGAGAAAGTCTTGGTTTGTAATATAAAACATATAAAAATGCGAAAATGTATGTATGTAAACATAATCTAAAACAGCGATGGAATGTTTGGAAGAAATACAAAGGCAATATAACTGTTCTGTTATAAATTGATGCACACGTTTCCTGCGGTTGAAAGAAGCATATCTGTGATTTATCTAGCGAAAAATGCACACGGGTTAATAAAAAATGACGTAAGTGTAGAACCCAACATCAAGCTCTACTTTTGGCGACTTTCTTCTAAAAATATGAAAAAAGATTTTAATAAATGATGTCGTTGTCTAACGTTACACGAGACAAGAGGCTACATATACCTTTAATCAAGGTTTTGATATTGATATAAAAACCAGGCCCATTATGTACAAAAATTTGTCATTATAAACTAAGCACTTCATAGATTAGAAAATGTAATAAAAATAGACTACGATGTGCTAGAAAAATGCAGTTTGCAAATTTGATTATTAGTTACCATGGCAAAATTTTTAATCAAGGTTTAAGACTTAAAACAAACAGCAATCCTCCTTTGTACCATTCGAAAAATACCTCAGAACTAGCGCTAGTTTACGTTACTGATTTTTTTCGAACGTCCTTTATCATTTTATGATCAGCTCAGCTGTCTCAATAACGGGAATCACAACGCAAATTTAATGGGAACAATACAATTTTCGCTAACCATACAACAAATTTTTGCTTTAATATAGTAATCATACTTTTTTTAGCAAACAATCGGATTTTTCATGTATTAAAGCGTACAAAAATTGATAAGACTACGAAAGAAAACTGACAGAAAATATATAAGCAAATGCCTTACCAAACGGGACTGCAGCCCTGAAAACCTGGGGTCCCGTTTGGTTAACAAGATTGCGATTGAACACTGTACATATGCTTTGCAGCTACAAAATATGATTGTTAACATTAGCCAGATCAGTATTATTCGCACAATAGGAACGAAATTATTATTATAGCTATCAGTGAATTTTGACATGCAACCAAATTAAATACGTTTAACGTTAGACAAAACTCTATTTTTCCGTTTCGTAATGATTGATGATGATTAAGTGTAAAAATAGTGCACGTGTATGAAAGTCACAGAAGATAAGCGACTTGTTGTCATATTTAAAATATTTTGTTATTAGGTGCGCAACAAACGGTATCTAGCTGTTAGATAAGCGACATGTTACGTCTCATACTTGTATAAACATAATGCCTTAAAGCTTGATTAAGGAATCTGATATTTTAATACTGTCAGATCATTTATTAATAAAATCTATTACCAATAACGAACTATATATAGTTTACAATAAGATGGACAACCAAGTAAATTAAAATTTTCAAGTATCAATTAACAAAATGATGCCTAGAATACTGTAATGCTGCGTGCTTGAAAATAACAGACATATATTAACATTTTCAGCGGTAAACAATTTAATGCTATATCACAGTAATTTCAAATAAAGCCTTATTTGTATTTAAGTCATGGTTGCGATCTTGGTGTAATCACCGGTCCAATTATATACATAAATTATTCAATATAAACTAAGCACTGAATAATGTAGAAAAGACATTTTATCCCGTTGACCAGTTTCGTCCTTATTGAGAACTCTTCACATACTGTCCAAAACTTGCTGCAGACAGAGTTCAAACCAGGGCACGTCTGTTTAAGGATTTGTTGCTCTAAAAACTGAGCCATTCTGCAGTTTAAATCCTTATAATGTTGAACAATATTTACAAAATATAATCGAGTCATTTAGTACAACAAATAATATTTATTAAAGCAGCTACATGTGATTTTTTTGTATCAAAAGTTGTAACCAAATTGCTTGTAAAATAACAATAAAAATGTCACAAAAATCATGATCAATACCAATACTTGCAATAACAAAAATTTATCACAAACTGGAAAATGAAATTGACAAATTTTGTAATTGTTGGAAAGAAGAAACTACTTTTAAGTTACTGTCGATCAGCTAACCACAATGCCCATTGGAGCACCATGTCCATTTTTAATTGAGGTAAACATGGTTTTACAGATTTTCCCGAAATTTTTCGATCCCTCTTTTCTGAATTCATCACCAACAGCCTTACAGGTCATCATGATATCAACACGAAAGTAAGGTAGTTGTTCTAAGTTCGTTGAAAGTGATCTCATCATATTTATTTACAGCATTACATGTTAAAGGTGTTAACAATAAATCACTAAAGTTTGGATAGGACCAAATTTAAGGACTTAAGTATCTATTTATTAAACTATTATTGAATCCCTTAAATATGGCTTATCCAAACCATAGTGGACACCGTTCTAGTGGCCTACTTTTGTTAGGTCGTTTATGAAGGCTCCCTCAGAGACAACTATGATAGTTTCATCTAGTCTAGACTCGATTTCCTCTAACTCTGTACTCAAGCTTATCATCGGTGTTGATAAGATTCCGACTAAGCTTACCGAACTTTTGCAAGAAACTATTTTATTAGACACACGCTTTATTTTTAAGCAATTATTTTTCCGAGTTTTCTTGTAAAAATCATGTCTCCTTAATAAAAGAAATTACAAATAACCTTCTTATTTACTTTCATCATTATACTGACTTAACTTTATCCCAACTCATGCACAAATGGAGTGTTTTCGGACTCAAAGATGGCTATTACAACAAATATCTCTGACTTGGAATGATCAAAACGACCACAAATAAATAAGTTTGAACGAGATTTTTGCAATGGTGTTTCTTTGATGTTTAAAATTTACTGAGATAAAATAAGGCTAATGACGTTCCAAGGAAAGAGGGATCGAAATGTTCCAAGAAAATGAGGAAATCGTGTCGAGTTCAATAACAAATTGGCATATTATATCGTGATCCAAAAGGTGTTGAGTACTCGGTGGTTTTCAGAACGGAAATAATCAGTGTGCATCGGAGACCCATAGACGACGAAAATAAACCTATGATGAAAGCTTCACGAATCAATCTTTCACAAATTAGACAACGTGTTCCATTGAGCTAGGCATGAGAGGTTTGGACGCGCCTTTATTGAGCACTATCCTGGTACACAGAAAATAGATATAACTTCGTAGTGAACGGTTTCTAGTTTTTCTAAGAAACTCTTCAATCAGCTCGTTGTCATTCCCTTCTTTTTGGTTATTTCGTTTCTTAGATAGTAAATAACTGGCCTGACCGGAAAGAATAGCGTCAGCCTGATACTTAATGAGCGAGGCCAACCAAATAGCCGAAAATGCATTAAAGCAGAACATGATAAGACTACGAGTGTTAAGCTGAAGACTACAGATTAAGCTTGTCCATACGAATGCTGGATCCGAATCAAATTTTGGCACAACGCAGATAGACAGTGCCAAGAAGGTAGCCGTCACACAATAAACACTCATAGCAAAGCAGTTAATTAAAAGAAATTGCACGAAGCGACGCTGATTGTACCGCGCAACACAACGCATTAGAAACAAACAATGGTGATCCAAGTTGACATGGCAACGACAACACAGCTTACAATGCATTACAGACAACCGTTTCGAAACACCTTTGAATATCTCCGAGGGTGTTCGTGATGAACCTAGCTCCGCAGATCTGTTGTGGATTAATAGTTTAAAAAGTAAAAAGAAAAAAATAAACTCATATTAAAATTCAACTTTCGGTAAAATGTAAAGAAAAATATGCATGCATATAAGTATCTTTATCTGGACCAATGAATACACGCATTTATGTGTGTGTGCATTATATATATATATATATATATATATATATATATATATATCTTGAGTTAAACATGCAAGAACGTATGTATGTATGTGTGCAAATAAGTATCTTTATCTAGAGGCATGTATACGCGCATGTATGTAAATACTTGTTTATTCCGTCACTAACAATTTAATACTACTTATTTAAATCAAGATTATGATCTTAATATGAGCACCAGTCTCATTATATACATACATTTGGCAGTATAAGCTAAACATTGTATAATGTAGACAAGGTAATTCATCGATTGACCGGTTTCTTCCTTATCGGGAACTGTTCACGTACTATCCAGAATTTGCCGTAGAAATGACTCAAATTTGGGCACATCTCCTTCGGAGTTTGTTGCTCTAACCACTAAACAGACAAATTATATAAATTACCTCATGAAAGAAAGGTTACGAAATTTTACTAGACAATCCATATTTACCAGAAGGTCAATTAAAAGTTTTGGTCTCTATAAAAGATCTTGGTTAATGAAAAAGACTTCAATAGTCAAAATTAAGTTCACTGTTATGTACACACCTGCTTCATTCATTAAGCCATATCTCTATTTAATTTCAATAGATTCCCTAATCAATCTTGTTGGTCTATTGCGACTACGCATCGAATTTCATCGACAACCATCCCAATTAATTGCATGTCTATTTTCCACTGTATGGCGTGCAAGATCAGATTTATTAAAATTGTCATACTTAAATGCAGCTTTACGTTCCACTTTTCTCACCTTTAATTTTGCGCATGGTTTCATTCACATTCTCAAGTTTATATTTCTTAGATGGAATTTGATACACTTAAGATTAATCTACAAGTAAATAATAGGTGTTGCGAACCTAATAACAAATTAGTTCAGTTGTGACCAGAAGGATAAACCAAGAACAGCATGAACGGAAAGTATAATCTCATGCACATTCTTTTCGTTACAAACAAAATTCGGTGAATAAATATCAAGTAGTAGACAATGTGGGATGTACCGTCCTATTATCCCACATTCCTCACTCAAATATATAGTGGGTAAGGGCGTAATACCGGGTCCTACTGATGAGTCGCCAGTAAGCACGAAACGAAAGTGCATGAGATTATACTTTCCGTTCATGCTGCCTTTGGTTTATCCTTCTGGTCACAACTGAACTAATTTGTTACTTGTTTCAAAACACCTAATACATACTTGCGTATATATTAGTTCTCCGCAACAAACAGTATTAAACTATAATTAATTTAACTTGTCAATTTTGTCCTTTTGGTTAGAAAGTTTAGTAACAAAGTTAAAAGATTGTTTTAAAATTTTTAGTATATTTTACTTTGATTTCCTGATTAGTTTAGAGTCCGGTATTACCATGACCCTATGATCTTCCTTCGTTCTATCATATTTAACGTATTTCTAAATTATGATTAAATTTACTTACGATATTCCACATTGTTGTATCTATTGACTTTAAAGGATAACCATTATCATTGTATATTACTCGTAATATACCAAATTCATTTTCTGTTTTATAGTAGTTAGCTTAAAGCTTTCAATACCATAAACTTTAGGAATAACAAAAAAATAATAATTTAGACACAAAATCATTAGAGACTTATGGAGGGAGAGCCTAGTTACTATGAATTTATTTACCTAGACAACTAAACCTCTATACAACACTATTATGGCCAAGTCAGCTTTAAGGCAAGACAAAATCGGTAGTACAGCTTCCTTGCGGGTTTTATTGTATCACGTCATAAACACAAACCAAATCGCGCAGCTAAAAGAAAATATATACGAAGATGATTCTACTATAAATTTGCAACAAGATCGCCACTGAATTCGACTCGATAACATATCGCGCAATATTTTCTAACAACAGTTATTATGCGCACATGCGGGTTCCAAACTACCTAATTTGAATGTAGTTGACTTTAGTTGTTTCTGTCATGTCAAATTCGGAATACCTTGTTTCTTTCGCCAATCTGGCACTGAGTTAGAGAACAGTGCTCTACTGGGCAATCGAATTGAATGCATATGCATAACGTAACCAGGAGAACGTAGTTGATCGAGCTTTATTTTTTTCTAACAAGAAGCACTTGCTGGGCGATCGAAAAGTACGTCTACTCTTTTCAGGATTAGTTATTCGTTATTGGTAACCTACATGTACTATGCTTTTCAAACAATACTGTTTTAAACGCCTGTAATCGTCTAAACACATAAACTCTAAGGGGCCAAGTCTCACTAGCGTATAATAAAAACTGTGTGCACAAATGTAATGAAAATACTACATTTAGGTTAGAGTGAAATACTCGCATTTCTCCATAAATGAATACTAGAGCTTTCGCGACCCTCATATTCATCATATCAAACATATTGCTTGAGTTATTGATAGAGCTTCCAAGGTATGTAAACCACATCCCCATCTTCATTTTGCAGTCGCAGAATTGAAATGAAAGGTGCGTGATCCTGTATAAATAGCATAAATTTCGAGTGTGAATTTCAAACCGAAGGACGGAACGACGGCTAGTCTACACAGGGTGGCCTGTGCAGAATCTCGATTGTCAAGTAATAATACAATATCGTGTGCGTAGTCAAAATAGTCTAATCTAAGTCTTGGGAGAACTTCGACAATTGCATCCTGAACGGATGGAAGAGCTGTTCATAACAAAATCCATTAAAAAGTTAAGCATGAATACCAATAATGGTAATTAAGTTGTGTAATAATTCTTTGTAAACCAAAACGCAACCAGAAGTGTTTGTGTAGAGAGCGCGCATAAATAATAACAGATTTGGTGGGCACACCACTTTTCGACAGAATATCAGAAAGAACATTGCGATACACTGAGTCAAATGCACACTTGATGTTGCAAGAGGGCTATGGTGGGACGGCGATATACATGTTACTGTTCAAAAACTAGGCTTAGTGCAAAAAATATTATTTATAAAACATCTTCATGATCGGAATCCGGTGTTTTCTTCTTTAGTATGAATTCACACGAAGCGTGAAGACAGTTAAAATAACGTAGACACGACTGGAGTTAAGCTTACACTACGATGTTAATCACACGAATTACGAGTCTTCATTGAAAACAGGAGTGATGGTCGACTCTTTAAATCAAGTTTTCGAGCTTGAAGTAAACACCAACCCCATTGCATATAACTAGTCGTCGGACAACATAACAAAACTACCTGCAGCCGCAACGCACTGATGCGTTTCGACCTTTCATGATCATCATCAGAGTACGACGGCAAACTGACTATCGAGGATCAAACCGCATAGAATATATATTGAAATCAAATTTAGATATGCGTCTGTCATTTCTATCAGTCTCGTATACATTGAACTTGACTTGAAATGTCGGCTGCACGATTTCTATGCAGTCACGAACATTAACTGTTTGCAGCTTTTGCCACATATACATATATAGGCGATACAATTTATTGTTAAAATGATGGTTGACTGACTCCAAGCAAGCGGCACGGTCTTCTCATTTCATTTGGTACGCAAAAGGTAAAACAACGCTCTGGAAATTATATCGCCACCATCTTTAAATCAACGGGTCCTGCAGTTTAGTGACGTTTAATATATAGATCTGCATCCATCATTTCTAGCTCTGACTGTTGCTCGAGATTATTATTCCGCACTGGCATGCATTCGTGGATTAGGACTGTCGCAGGTGCCCACCTAACAAGACGACCTATATCGCTTTTTATGATGGATGGTACTGTCATTTATGGTTACGCTAATTCTTAATTTTGTAGGACTTGCTTCGTGGATAAATTTGGACCAACAGCGGATACTGTCTGATGCGAACGCTTCTTCCATCTCATCGGGTTTTCTGGCCCAATAGGATTCTAGATCGACTTTCAGACCACGCATAAGCTGGCTTACAATTCTAGGAGTATTAATACAAACCGAGCTAGTTGGAATTTAGGGTCAAATTTAGAGTCCAAATTATTTTTCCTACGGGAGTCTACAAGACTACATACGGTTGCACCGGTAATGTGCGTAGAGGGACTGAACTTCGTACAAATAAATTCGCATTTTCGCCACCGAGACAAGTTAATGTGCAATTTAGAATATCTTCCTATTTTTGTCGAAAAGACGGTTGTTCGAGTTTGATTACTGCCACCTTAGGTCATTTATTTATTTTTCCGAAAAATTTGAGAGCGAATCGACAAAGAAGTGCATGGTCCGAATCAACACAAATGTTCGAAAACTAACGACAATCCTGGATGCAACCACGCCATCTATAACTAATTGCTACATGATATATTTGAGTCCACCGTCGACCATGTTATTTGAGCACCCAGCTTGAGAATTCATGTCAACAACAAAAAGGACTATGTTTGAACTTTTGTTTTACTTAGTAAAGAGCTGAGGTTTAAGTAAAAAGCGTACTTGATGACGTCTATTCTGATAACGATGGGAGCACACGCAGATACAACGAAAGGGCTACGTTGATAAAGGTATCCGGCATTGTGAATAGTTAAACAGCATTATACAGCACAGTCCAAGACAGAAAATCTTTTTCAATGACATTTAACAGGCGCTTAATTGAAAAAATTATGATTAATTTGGTATTTGGCAGTGGAGATGCCATGATTTTATTAATTCATCTGGAAATTATTTTGGTTTTCCTCCCTTTCAAATGGGAATTTTATAATTAAATTCAAAGGTATCAGAAACTCTATTGCTGATTCAACCAAGCCTCTGGAGTGAAACATCGAAACTAGGAAAGGCAACTGGTAATTCAATGTGTAAATTTGTAAGTATAAACTAAGAAGTGTATAATGTCGAAAAGGCGTTACATAATTCTTAGTTTTTGTATGTATATAATACCCGCGCAACCATTGTACATTAAATTAAATACATGTTCAATAAAATATGTTTTTACTGACGACAATTAAGCTGCAGTGCAAGAAGGTTGCATCAACACAACAGCTCTCTGGATTTAATTGATTAATGTAAATTTACGAGCAAATCACCATTTCTATTTTGATATTTTAATGAATTAGCTACAATATGTAGCATTACATAAATGGAATACCTGTTCAATTTGGCATCTTTCTCTGGGATTAGAGGACACCTCTCGGGTGAAATTAAAGTTTCTTTTTCTTTGCCAATAACCTCTGCTTTAGTAAAGTCTGCATCTTGATATTCTTGTGATGACAATGCATGTTCTGAAGAAGGAAGAGAAATCAAATTCTGTGATTTTGACACCAACCTATCTATTTTATTCTGTTCGCTTGCTTCACTATCGTGCAACGAATGAATCATCAATGTGCCTGGAGTAACAAAATCACAAACAGAACAATAGTTCGCGTTAACAATGTTATCGACCATGGCCGGTTGTCGTGTGATACCACTTTTCAATCTTAATACTTCTGTCAGCTGCGGCCGTAGTATTTGCGAATAATCAAACGCCCCATTATTAGATGTTTGCAGCAAACTACAAGTAAGAACCATGAAACACAAAACAGAGATATCAATGCATTCAAGTAATAATTTACGAAAAAAGGAGCATATTTAGTAGTGTAACTGGACAGTACTGAAAGCCTGGTTTAATAACCATTGTAGCAGTGCAGATAGGCAGCACTAAATGTCTGGTCTAATAATTTTTGTAGTTGCGCTGCAAGGCAGCACTGTCTGGTTTAAACATCATTGTAGTGATACAGATAGGCAGCACTGATTTTCTGGTTCAATTCATTATGGTAGTAGTGCAGCTAGACAGCACTGACTGATCCGCTTAATAATCACAAATTTAGTAGTGTAGCTAAGCAGCGCTTACGGCCTGGTATAATAAACATTATTTTAATAGTGAAGCTAATCAGCATTTGCTGCTTGGCCCAATAATCATTTTTGTAGTAGTGCTGCAAGACAACACTAACTGCCCGGTTTAATCATCACTGTAGTAGTGTAGATAGAGAGCATTGACTGTCTGGTCTAATAATCATCATTTTAATAGTGCAGCTAAACAACACTGAATTCTTGGCCTATTAATCATCCTTGTAGAAGTGGTGTTGTCGAAGACACTGTAACGGCTCAGAAAAATTCGTCGACATATTGCCTAAATGAAATTCAAATTTCATTTATGCGGCACCAATTAAAACATGCGAAATTTGCCGTTAAACAATGGCGTGTGAGATTTAGTTTTCAAAACTATATAAACACGGTGAATTTAAAAAAAATTTGTCAATTGCATTAAACGAACATTGGTTGCGCGGGTGGTAATAAACATTATTATAATTAAGATTGCGGTCTTGATATAAACATCTGACCCATTAACTACTTATATGTGTCAGTATACACTAAGAATTGCCTTTACTACACTATACAATTCTTAGTTTATACTGAATTATGCAAGTAATTAAAGGGTCAGGTGTTTATATCAAGACCGCAACCTTGATTATAGTAATAGTCAATTTCACGTTTGATATCTCATGCTTTGCACTACGTGTGCTTGGTGTCTCTCGTCATATTGACTGTTTGCCTACGCTTACTTATGGACTATCATCAGTTATACTGCGTCATCTAGTCACTGAGATTTCAGTCAGGCCAAGCTTGCTGCTTCACAACTAGTCATACGAATCGATCATCCATTCATTGGACCTCTACGTGTGCCAGCCTCCACGGTGTTGTCGCAGCTCTTCAACAAGAAAATTCTGAGCCTTCACACAGCAACTCATCGCTCTGGTTTCAACAAGACAACACAGGAACACCAGCCAGTCAACCAGAGTCGGCCTCAAGTGTCTAGGAGTACTTCTAGACACTGCAACACTGCTTAACTTTCTTGGAATTTGCCGGAGAACGCAATTCCCGCCCTAATAAGGGCCACCCACAGTAACTGTATCTCATTATCCACGGCTCTTAACTATTTTGTAATGTCCCACGGCATTTACATGCAGCCGGGGCGTTTACAACACTAGGACAAATTTAGGAATTCCAAATAATAAAATTAGTTCAAGTGAACTATCAAATAATTAATCCTACATTAGGCTTAAAAGTCACTGAAACAATTTGCACAAAACGAAGCACTAACACGTACATTAGACAAATTAGAAGTTCACATATATTGCGTATCCGAAACTAGAATGCATAATACTATGAATATTAATGAACTGAGTGAACCATATTTATCCATGCAGCATATTCGAATTGTTTATGTATACTTTTGAAACGAAAATACTAATTCTGGACACTTATTTGATCCCTCGCCAATTTACACAGGTCTTAAAGTTATACATATTTTTTTCATAGTACAAATGATAATTACATTTAGTTAAGTTCGAATCATGAACAATCTCGTTAATTCAGTGAACAAGATAGGTGCGATTTAATTTTTGACAATGCATTCACAGACATAATGATAGTGGGTAATTTATCCCCACCTCCACTCTCTACGAGCCACACTGTAATCGAATCTTCCTCAGTCAATAATTGAATATATTTTAGAAAATCATAACTTATTGAAATTGACTGTGTTCATTTTTCAGAGAACCATCTTTATTAACTTTATTTACAAGTTTCATTGATCGCCGAAGGCGGGATATGTATTGCGAAAAAAACCAAATTACAGTTTGAAACACTATTCTGCTATTAGGCCTTTACCGAAGAGTTTCAGCATCTTAAAGAAACCAGCGGATTGGCGTCCTTAATACAATTTCGCCAAACCAGTGTTTCTTAACTAATTTTAGAATGTTGAACAAGATAAGCAGCCTTTTGAAAAGGAAAACGAGCAATTCTTCGATAGATCACATTAGAAGCAGACTTTCATTATCAGGCTTAACCAACCTTTTTAACAATAATAGCCAAACTTTGTTTTCGGCTGGATTCATACAGACTTTCTTCCATTTAGATGTATATTGATTGCGAAGTCCTTCGTGGCGAGGAAAAGTAAACAATAACCTGAAGAATTCTATCCTGCCATGAAATCGCTGATCTACCACTTATGCTTTTCAAGAAATCTGCCGCAAATATTTCGGTAACCATGAGAGCAGGACGAATTTGTCCTTCCAGTCAACGCATTTAGTGTTCAATCATCTCTTTGTTTTCTTTTATGTATAACTAAATTTTAAAAATTACTACAATTTCATTCCAGATGGAAATTTCCATAAGTTCAATATTAATAGATTCTTGTTAACGATAATTCAATGATATTATATTAATCAAAACTTGTAAGATAAATGCTTTAATCGTAGAAATAAAAACCCTAACAAAGATTTTAAAATAGATTATTAACGAATTAGAGTTAAAAAGTTACCTTCGTATGAAATATTTAATCTAGAGCTCATATATCGAATTTAATGACCAACAAAGAATTTTTTACACCAATGCATGAACCAAAAAGGTCGAATAACTGGGGTCACCTAATTTGCTCCTATCCGTTCGTCTAGCGTATGTTATATTGGCACAAATAACAGTGCATCTTTAAGATATACTTATGCTTCACAAACTGTAAGGGGACATTAGGCACGGCATTAATTGATCAGTTATATAGAGTTCTCGATGTATTTCAGTAGTCCGTAAGCACGAAACCAATGTTTCAATAATGTTAAACTTTCGACACATAATGATTTCGGTCATCCCTTATTGTTCCATAAATAAATACATACAAATCAAATTAAATACATACGTACATACAATGCAAACATAAACGCATGCTTACACATATGCATACATATATTTATTCATACATACATATATTAATTCATACATACTTACACAAACATGCATACGTATGCGCATACATACATGCACGCAAGGATACATGCGTTCATATATATATATATATATATATATATATATATATATATATATATATATATATATATAAGAAGAGAGAGTTTATAATTAGGAATAAAGAACACATTAACACTTTTTATTCCCTAATTATAAATATACTGTGTTAAATTAAAAAAGGAATGGATTATAAAGATATATATATATATATATATATATATATATATATATAAATAGACATATAAAAATGCATACGGAAATATATACGTACTATATGATTCGCTTTTTAATAACACGAGATGCACTACAAAACCAAAATAATAAAGTGGTACATACGAGATACAAGAAACTGTCAAAAACCTGTTTGATTTGTTTTCACTGAAGCTGAGAAATTCCAGGAGGTGATCAGAGGGTAACTCAGTAAGTTGTACAGGTATACAGTTTTCACGACCTTCATAATGCAAATCAGCTACATAGCTCGAATATACAGTGTCATCAATCCGTTGCGCCAGACGTTCAAGCTCGTTGACAACGGCAGCTACAAGGCACTGCAAGGCTGCTCCGTACGGCAAACTGTGCTGTTTACAGACTTTGCGCTGATCAGCAGCATTAACTGAAGCATTTCTAGAAGCCTGCAAAATATATAATTCGATATAACTTTATAAAGTTAAATATTAAAGTCAATAATGATATCGAGTAGGATCAGCCCGAAGGAAAGTCTGACTGAAAAACATAATTTGGTATAAAACGGAATATTTTATGCAATGTTCTAATTTGGATGATGAGTTTCAAGAGAACTAAAAACACCGTGGTTTAAATCGTGGCCGCAGAAATTATCGCAAATACTTGATAAGAGCCCAACGGAGACAAAACCGGTTTATATGAAGAATTGCATTTTCCATCTGATATAATGAATAGCCTTTACCAACAACATGCATAAGATCAAATCTCGTCATTAAGCATTAATTCGATATCACATTCCCATGGTGGCATGGCGGCATGGTGTCTGTCATTTAATGACAGACCGGGGATAACTTTTTTGTAATTTAAAGCTTAAAGCGATACAGGACTGACCAAAATACGTAAGTTAATGTTCAAATGAAAATTGCTTGCCATGTGCAATTTCGATTGCGTAGTATAATTTTGTTTTAAAGAACTTTTACAACACCTGCGCAATCAATGAATTTTTCAATTGCATAACTTATATCTATGTGGCGAAAGCTGCAACAAGTTATTGATCGTGATTGCAAAGAAATGATGCAGCCGACATTTCTAGTTAGGTAAAATGTATGAGAGACTATTAGAGATGAGAGCCGTATATCTAATTTTGCCTTCCTTATATATGAATTGCAGTTTGATCCTCGGTAGTCAGTTTGTCGCCGTGCTCTTATGACGATCAGGGAAGGCCGAAACGTGCTAATACGTGTGACTGGCGGTAGATTTGCTATGTTAATGGACTGCTTAAATGCAGTTGGATTGGTGTTTATATAAAACATGATTTGAAAAATTACTTTGTGCATTATTTTAAAGACGTCAGTTAACAAATAAGTGTAAAGCATAAAAATCTGATATGCGTAAAGAGCTATTGACGAAAATCAATGTAGCGAAACGAGTCAAACTATATCTTCGACATTTTGTAATTTAATTCAATTTCAATTTATTTGAATGACGCCAGCCGAATAAGTAAACATGCAATTAAACAAACATTGGCTGCGCGGGCGTTGATCACAATTATTATAATCAAGGTTGCGGTCTTGATGTAAATACCTGGCCCATTAATTCCTTACATATGTAAGTATAACCTAAGAATTGTATGGTGTAGAAAAGGCAATTCAAGCATGCAATTTGACTTGACTATTAACCAATCGCATGCAAACTTTACTGAATCGATTATATAAGCGAATTGTATTTGCTGTACCACAAACCATAACATGTTTTATATCCATAATCGCAATCGCCTGTCGGTCTCGGTCTCCGTCTAAATTCGCTGCCTTCGCACGCTGATTCATTTGAATTTGCTTCTGTGCTTCTGGGCGATCGTTTAATTTATTAGTCATATTAATAAGGTTCACAGCCTCATTGTATTGACACATAAATTATTATTAAGGCTAATTGTGGCACTAAACAGTGTTCGCCACAACCTGCTTCCGCTTAGCAACTGGTTGACGTCCATCATCAAAACGATTACTAACAAGGCAATATAGGACGCAAATGTTTCAACTTGTAGATGTCCGTTTCTATTTTAGTACTCCCGCTTTTAACGTTTAATGTTTCAAACGGTCCCATTCGTGATCAACAAAACAGTAACACCTCAACTGTCCACTTTATGTAACGTTGCACAGCAGTATGGCTCGGGTGTTACATCAGTTTGACTTACTTAAACGTAAAGGTGCAGTTAATTACGTTTCACCGATTAATTCACTGCTCTAACTACACGCATATACTGGCGTACACTTACCTAATGAGTCGCGAGTATTCGAAATTAGATCACAGTAATTTCCTTTGATTAGCATAAAAAGATCAGACACATGCACATATGCATAAATGACGCACATTTATTAAGTGGAAAGTCAGATATGGTTAAGAAATCTATCAGCAGGTATAAATGAGGCCGTTAAAGAAAAAAATTTCGAATATGTTGTATGTCCAGGTAATTCAGTTTATTTAAACGAATACTCATTGCGCGGGCTGTGATAACAATTACTATAATCAAGGCTGCGATCTTGAAATAAGCACCTGATCCATTAATTACTTACATATGTCAGTATAAACTAAGAATTGTATATTGTAGAAAAGGCAATTCATCCAGTAGACCGATTTCGTTCTTATTGGGAACTCATTACGTACTGCCCAGAATTTGCCGCGTACAGAGCAGTGTATTATTTGACTCTACCTCTATTAGCAATGGACAATAGCTGGATTTACATCAGCTAAATGAACCTTTCTTTACGTTCATATTCTGTATAATTTTTTTGATTTAAATATGTGTACAAGCAATATCCATATCTTTGTACATATAAGAATATACATATAAGCAACATGGTGTGTTAACGCGATCCATAACCTTTTGCTAATATAATAAAACAATAATTAAGAAGATAATAATAATAACCATATATATTTTTATTCTTATTTATTCCAACATCCTATCCATTTCATACTAAATATCCATTCATATATACGTCTACACTATATTTTATGCATATCTAAATAATCATATAAGCAACCACGTGAGATCTTCCTACACCTTATATAATTATCTAAATATCCATCCATTTCATATACGTGTACACACATAACGTAATCTGCATATCATATAAGCAACCATGTGAGTTTCTCAATGTCTAAATCAATCAAATACACATATCGAAGTATACTGACGGGAAGAAGCATAAGAAGGAGATTAAATATTTTAACAAAACCGGGTTTCCCCATATAAAGTTAAATATTATGTTTAATGTACAGCAGGTCGTAAGAAGAGACGCCCAAGACCAGCTTTCACGATCATCTCAAACACTAATATTATACAAAGTTGCACGTAGCCGTGGCGGTTGTAGCATATGGAGGACAAAAACAGCGGATTAACCGTATCAATTAACACTTACCTCATTAGCTTGCAAGCTAAGGTCTAGTAGCTGTGGGGAAATCGGCTAGAACAGATCGGATAATTGGAACAAATCGCAAAGCAGGTTTAACTATTTGTTTAGAACAATACACAGTAAAGTATGAAAAATTTAAAATATATGAAAAATCTGCAAACTATTATGGCCAGCTCTGAATACATAGAGATTCTACTTACACGATATTTAATTTAACTGGCCTGGATATAACTAATGTTAGGTTGAAGAGATGGCAGCAATAAGTAACGCTTTAAAAAATTAATCCGAATAGCGTATAAAACCCAGACGAAGACCTATTATGTGCTTCTTCTCAGCGGAAGAATATGCCTTCGAATAAAAATAAAGAAGGCGAGACTATATGTAATCAATATCGTTGCAGTCAATTCCTCAAGTAGACCGATCGTATCCGTATTAAAAACTCATCAAGTACTTGTCCTATTTTGCTACGATTGGAGATCGAATCAAAGCACATTTGCTTCGGAGATTTGCACTAAATCATTGCGCTAATCCTGGCGCACACTAAAAGCAGATTTCAGTTTTATACTAACTTATGTTATTTGGTTTGCCTTTCTTATGGCCTATGTGGCATCTCTTTCTACATAAAACTCTAACTAGTCCCCATCGATCTGTCACTGTGTAACAGACACCATGTCACTTAGGTAATTGATGCTGACTTGAAGTTTTATAGTGTGATTTTGATTATGCATATATTGCCAAAATAAATGAAATATTGCATAGGGTAACAGAGCCAAATCAACGAGAGGACGCGTTTCGTACTTATTGAGAATACGTTAAGTACATGGGCAAATTTGCGGCGAACGTGGCACATTAGCTTCAGAGTCTTGCGCTCATCCTCTGCACCACCAATAACAATATATATATATATATATATATATATATATATATATATATATATATATATATATTACACTCACCAACTAGTCAAAACAAGAAACAACAGTAATAACGAGTCAGATTTGTTACCAATAGCATAATCAATTGAAAACCCAAAATGTATAAATATGTATGATTGTATAAGAGATGTTTAGTATTCACGAAATAAATGGCCTTTATCCACTTTGTTATTTATGTGTTGTTTTCCTAATTATAAGAATATATATATATATATATATTTAAATAAATTCCAAAAATAAAAAACCGAAACAGAAGTATATGATTCTATCTACTGGAATGCATTCAGCAATATAGCCAAATTATCTGGTAGCCTAATAAGCAGGGTTGGTAAAAGAACTTATTTCATGGTACTAAAGTTAGAGAGATGTGGGTTCTTTACTCAGATGCGATAAATAAAATGAAAAAAAATTATATGAATATACTGGCTATCCAGAAAAAAATATATGCCATATTTTATAAATGAATGAGACATCATCAATCGATTTGCCTTAATCATGGTACACTTATAACATCTGTTCATTCGCCACGTTGAACATTGTACTGTTGACCAGCGTTAGATTAACGTAATGAACACGATGGACAGACTTTAATGTGGCAGAAGCAGTTGAAGTCAGCCACAATCAAATTGTATAATATTGAACATGTTCATCCACCAGAATACTATACCGGTGCCCATCATAGTTCTTGGTTACAAACCCCGCGCAATATGGCATTTCTGTGGCGATCTTGTTAAAGAATTTTAGGTGTTATTTCCTTCTTAACTGTCTTGCCATAGATTGGAAGTTAACGGCAAGGTTTGGTCTTGTTTACGAAGCGGCACCGCGAAAACTGCAAGTAAGCTGCATTACTGTCGCCTTAACTTATATACCGCTGTCTACATTTTTTGGTGTAGAGCTCTACGCGGTTTCGTTTACGTGTGGTGCCTAGATACGTATCCCCATTTAGACTCAATCCAGACTTCCATAAATCATTCACCTTTTCAAACATAATTTAAAATTATTAGTTCTGTCACCATTTCTACTAT